>CM046438.1:16891046-16967416 GCA_025506505.1 Flaveria sonorensis | reverse complement strand
AACCTCCTCCAGATTGAGTATCTCAGTGTGTGCAGGGCTTACTGATGGTGAGACAGGTTCCGTAGGTGTGGGTGACACAATTAGATCAGTTGGTGATTGGATGAGTTGTGGTGAGATTGGTTCAGTGGCAATGGAGTCATGGGATGTTAGGGAGTGTGTGGGGTGAGAACTGAACAACCTCCTCACCAACTACTTCAGTTGAAGCGTGTGTTAGCCGTGGCTTGAGCGTGATCAGGAGTGATTGGGTTGTGTGTGTTCACTTGAAGAGGATATCAAGTGGATTGGTGATAATGATGGTTGATATTCTTAATGATGAGCTTTAGGAGATTTGGTGCTAGTGTTTGATGTTGGGACAGTTTAGGGAATTCAGCTGGTGGACTATGTTGTTGAGGTTCTTCAACCCATAGTAGTTCCTGAGGTATGTCCTCTGCCTCATCTGGACATGAGCGAACATCTCTACATCTCCTCCCTGGTATTGTCCTGTCAGCTTGATCAGGAGTGATCTTCCCAGGTGAGCTTGTACGCAGACCTCACCATCTCTTGCTATGTTTGGTAGTTGATCTTGTGATGGAGTTGAAGGAATGTGGGAACATGTAGATCTTGTTCTCTTTCTACACCCTTATGTGATCACATAGGTAGCCAAGGATGTACTTGGAATAATTTATACTTTCTCCCTTAAGGATCCAATAAATCCTGATGAAAATGTGCCTAGAGAACCTATCCAATCCTGACTTTTGATTGGAGATACAACTTTAGATAAGTGTGGCACAAGAATCTGTACGGTTGCTCAGCCGCCACCTTTAATCTCACCGTTTCGGTGTAGTCACCATCATAGACCATCAATCCAAATACTTTCTGAAGTATTCATGGCGAATACATTAGGGTGGCCTTCTCAGCATCTTCGAATTCCAGTGCCTCAGGATTGTACTTTCTCAATCGTAGTTGTAGATTTCTAACGGTAGCATATATGAGTGTGCTTCATCTTCTTCCCTCCACCCTTGCCGAGTCCCAGAAATCTATCATGTGTGTTTGATAGATAACAGGATCTGCATTAGGCATAATAGAGTCTTGTTCTTCTCAAGTATCTTATAATGTCTCTGCATTCGTCCTCCACATCTGGATTCAGAAATGCACAGACATTGTGGTCTTTATGAACCGATAGTCATGGTGATTGTGGTGTTTGAGTAGTGTCGATGTAGAAGATGAAGAAGGGGTTTTGGATGAACTGATTCTTGGTCTGAAAGTGTTTGCAAGTGAATAGAAAGACCAACGGTCGAGATGCCCTTTTTTAACTTTTCCAGGCTGTTAACCTAATCTTAATGACGTGAGACCCATTTACCCTTTTACCCTCCGAGGTTATCCACAAGCTTATGCTTCACAGAACATCTACGGAAGGCCAAAAACTTTGTTGTTTTATCCTTTCAGATTAATTCTTCCGCAGGAACATCTACGGAAGACAAAATTTGTTATGAATTTGCTATTTTATCGTAGGTTACAATCTACGGAAAGGCGGATTATGTTCTTTTTTGAAACATTAATGCTAGATCATTTGTTGTTGGCTATAGGACCTTGTGGACTCTGCTTCATGGCCATTGTGCAAAATGATTTGGTTAAAACCTTTAGATATCCTGCAGCAAGTTAGTGCTCAAGTTCCCACTTTCTTCATTTAAAAATGTAACACATTTGATACTCAGATTTCGTGCTAATCTAATACCCCTCTAAATTGTGATTAATCATAAAGTTATGTGTTTATCAAAAATTATAAAGAATAGCATGAAAAACATTATCTGTCTAACTAATTTGCAAAGAAAAGAACAAAACCAGAAAACTATTTACAAGCATTAATATCATATAATGGGATCATCCTATAACACTAAGAAACTTCCCAATGACAGTTTTGGTTGATGAAAGAAGACAGATCTAGTGTTGATTGCAAGTATATTGATCCTCATAAATTCAAACAAGAGTGTATATCAAACTTGGCATGCTATTATCATGTTTTAAATTGTTTAAAAGAAGGACAAGTATGGACTCCACATTCAATTCACATTGAAGTTTGTCCTTCGTAGATGAGTCAATTTATTATTTTCACACTTCGTAAGTTATAAGCTCTATCTTAGATTCTTTGAAATTATTAATGTTGATATGACTCTGAATTATATATATAGTTGTTCACCATGGATTCTTTTAGAGCTGTTCCTTTTGGAATCTTTTGATATTAAGCATCAGGACACTAGGTCTTTACTACGTAAACACAGAGGTGCCAGGAACTCAGGTCTTTGCTTACACAAAACAGAGAGTTCATGATGCGTAAAGATAGAAGTTATAAAGTGGTACAACATAACATTGCTTAGGTGAGTAAGTTGATCACAGCAGGATAAGACTTACTTCCTTGCTCCTCAAAATGGAAGTAGCCACAGTTGTCACCTTGACATTATGTTATGCATGTCTTGTAGTTTCAACTCAAGCTGAATCTACTCACATATCAAATCACATTGATCAGTCTATATGAATTGTTTGATAAATAAGGAAAGTAAGCAAATGTATAGTGTACTATCATTTCCCCTTATATGAAATGCTTATTCAATAAAATATGTAAATAAGATAATAGGTTTGTATTTTTATATGTTAATAACAATCTGTGAATGAACAAGTTTGTTCTTCCGTAGATGTTCATATTAAAACTATATAGACAGAACATGCTTTTTATTATGTTGATTAAGACTTAATCTAAATTGATCATGCCTAATGACTTAAGTAAGGAAATTAAATCTAACTGAATCAAAGCTTTAGTGAATAAATCAGCAAGCTGATTGGTTGTGTCCACTTTGATCAACTTGATTAGTCCTTTTCTGAATAGTCTCTCAGAAAATGGGATCTGATTTCTATATGTTTAGTTTACTATGTTGCACTGGATTAGCAGTGATAACATAGCAGCTGAGTTATCATGTGGATTGGTGTATGAAGAAAATGTAACCATAATCAAGTAGTTGGTTTTGAACCATAAAATTAAGAGCACCCAGCTGAAGCAGATAGTACTCAACTCAGTTGTGGATACTAAAAACATTTGTCTGCTTTTTACACTGCCAAAAACAAGTCTTGGTCCAAGGAATTGACAACCTCAGTTGTTGATTTTGTGTTGTGTTGCAAACCCCTAGTCACTGTGAGTATGCATACAGTTTGAAGTCTTCTTTTGGGATACTAAAGTCCAAGTGTTGATTTCCCTTTAAGATATCTAAAATTCTCTTCACTGCATTTAAGTGTGACTCCTTTGGATCTGCTTGGTACCTAGCACAAACACCACAGCAAACATTATGTCAGGTCAACTGGCAGTCAAGTACATTAAGGATCCTATCATAAATCTGTAAATCTTTGGTCAAAGACTTCCCTGTAGGATTTGTACTATCTTATCTATGGTAGATACTGGTGTTTTGCATGATGAAGATTCAGCAGATTGTATTTCTTCAGTGTTTGAAGTACATACTTTCTTGATTGATAAAATACCATCTAGTTTTCGATGAACTGTAGACCCAGAAGAAAGTTAATTCTCCTATTGAAACATCTGAAACTCAGATTCATCAAAGCTTCAAAGTCTTCACACAATCTCTTGTTGTGATCCAAAGATGATGTCATAAACATATATTTAGACAACTAAGAGATCTTGATGTTTATGTTTGAGAAATAAAGTTTGATCAATGGTTCCTCTTCTGTTGCCATGCTTCAATAGGAATGCAGACAATGTGTCATACCATTTTCTTGGTGCTTGATGAAGACCATACAATGCTTTGTTAAGCTTGTACACCTGTGAGGGTAGTCAGGGTCTTCCAAGTCTGGGGGTTGGGAAACATAGACTTCTTCATCAATTTTACTTACATCCATTTGGTAAAGTATGAACTTCTTGTAGGCAGCATAGGCTAGAAATACTCTAATGGCTTCAATCCTGCAACTAGGCAAATACTTCATCATAATCTATCCCTTCTCTTGTGTGTAGCCTTGTGCAATTAGCCTTGCTTTGTTTCTAAACAATTATTCCTTTGTCATCTAGCTTGTTCTTGAATAACCACCTAGTGCAATTGGATGTTGTCCTTCAGGGAGATCAACTAGATTCCAGACCTTCTGCTTCTCAAATTGTTGAAGCTCTTCTTGCATTTTTTCAATCCAGCTGTTGTCTTTTAATGCTTCAGTTATTTTGGAGAACTACTTGTGATAGAAAACAAGAGAACATACAAAATATTGGTTGCTCCCCCTTACTTCTTGTAGTTCTGCTATAAGTTCACCAATCATATTGTCAATTAGATGATCCTTGTGAGTTCTAACTGTTGGACCTTGTGAACTTGGATAGATGAACCCAAGTTGGTGATATTAGTTGATGGAGATAGAGTCAGCTGGGATGAGGATTAACAAAGTAGTCAAACTCCTCTGTATGTTGATCTTGTGAAGCTGAATGTTGTCCATCTTCATGCACTTGTGTTTCTGCAAATGTGTTTATAACTTCCGTAGCAGTTGAAGGATAATCTGCTGATGTTGTAGTTGGTTTATCTGCATGTGTAGAAGTAGCCGGCATGATCTCTGGTGTGTTTGGATCCTCAGGTGATGAAGGGGATCAGCTTCGGAAGTTAGAATATCTACAGAAGTAGGATGCATTTCTGTTGAAGAATGAACTTTTGTTGGAGAGGGAACTTCCACTAATGTACTTGAATTCTTATTTCCATCAAGATGATCATAGCCTGTTTGAGTTGTATGTTCAACATCAACAACACTTGATTGTGTGTCTGAACTGCTCTTGGTGGATCAGCTGTTAATGGCACTTCACCTATGTTTGGAGGAACATAAGGATAACATGTATCCGTAGGACTTGTCACATTCAAGTAACAATGTTAAATGAGTTTGTTAATGCATCTATATCAAACAGCCAAGATGATCCTTTTACAGATTATGTAAACATGGATCATCAAAAGACACATTAGGAGTTTCTTTCATAATGTTGTCATATGGAATATATATCTTTATGATCTAGATGTTGATGAATATCCAACAAAGAAATCATCATATGCCTTTTCAGCAAACTTTCCTAATTATTCTTTAGTGTATAAGACAGACACATGACACCCAAAAGCTCTAAGATATCCTATGAAAGGTTTTCGTTTAAACAAAAGGTCATAGGGTGTTTTGTTGTGCTCTTTGACTATTAAGGTTTGTTTTGAACAGTGCATGCTGTATTCACTGCTTCAGCCAAAATATTTTGGTAGCTTTGAATCAGCCAACATTGTTCTTGCTGCTTCAATTAGAGTCATGTTTCTTCTTTCAGCAACTCCATTCTGTGTGGAGTTCTTGGAGCACTGAATTGTCTAACTATCCTTTGTCCTGCAAAAAGAGTCTAAAATATAATTAACAAATTCAGTTCCATTATCACTTCTTAAGCCTTTTACTTTAGATCAAGTTGATTTTCTATCTTGGTGATAAATTCCATTAAAATTTCTGATGTTTCACTTTTATGTTTTAAGAAAAATACCCAAATAAATCTAGTGAAATCATCAACAATCACCAAGCAGTATTGCCTTTTCCAATGCTTAACACATTGGTTGGACCAAGAGATCCATGTGCAATAACTTCAGTGGTGTTATATTAGTGTTAATTGTTTTGGATTTATGGTGACTTTGTGTTGTTTTCCTTTAGAACATGATAAACAGTGATTAGAACAATAAAATTTTTCTTGGAAACACCAATGACTAAGTGATTTTCACCAATTATTCATGTTTTTCATATTGGAGTGAGCCGTGCTTCTATGCCACAGTTGAGATTCATCTTCTGAAGACTTAGAAATCAAGCATGTTTCTTTGCTTGTTATTGATGTGTTGTTCATGTCCAACACATAAGTGTTGCCTTTCGTGGTGTCTTAAGAAGGATCCAGTCTTCTGGATTTTGAAAACTGGCTTAAGAATATAACAGTCAGTGTTATCAAAGAATGTGGTATAGTTTTGATCATAATTTGAGTGACCACTAACAAATTGAATTGTAAATTTTCACAAAAATTAACTTTCTCAAACTTCAGTACACATTTGTTACCATTCCTCACCAATGATTTTACCTTCCTTCTTATCCCCACCAAATGCTACATATGAAGCATGTTTATGTTTGAAATCATAGAGCAGAGAACAGTTTCCTGTCATGTGCCTGGAACAACACTGTCAGCATACACTTGTTGTCATCCCTCCCTGAATGTTCCTCTCTGCCATTGGTGGAATCTTGTTTTCCATGTTGGCTATTAGTGCTTGATTTTCTTCCATTACATGCTTTCATACATGTTCATACATGCTCCAATCGCAGGTACCATCCTGCAAAATAATTAAACTAGCTTCTTTAGAATTTTAGTACCTGATTAGTGTTTGTTGATGGTGGGGATGAGTTGGGCAACTGAGGTTGTGTGAAACTACTTTGACTTGATTGTCTAGAGTCATTGTTTGTTGCTGATTGCTATTACATTCCTTGAGAAGTGCCCATAGAGATTGCACTTTGAAGCATCTCGCTTTGGACTTGTCAACACCTATCTTAGTTGATCTTTCCCCCACTAACAGTCCCTTGTTCCTTTCATGTACATTTTAGCTCTATAAGCTATCATTGCCATCTGCCATTGCAGATCCATCTCTTCTACTTATAGGCATGAAGTTCTTCAAGGTCCTGTTGACAGAAGTAGGCAGGAGTCAAAGTGCTACCCAAGTAAGCCTGGAAGCTTGAACTGAATGCTGCAAAAGCTGCCTTTTGTTCTTCAGATCCAGAAACCACAGTGATTGGTTCTGTTTGATCACTGTTCTTTTTGATCTTGGAGTCATCAGCCTTTCCTTTGACTTTTGTTTTGATTATTTTGAGAGCTCAATTTGGAAGACTTGGCAGCATAGAAGCTTGTTACCTCTTCATTGTCACATCAACACATGAGTTTTCTTCATCTTCATTGGAGATGAACGCACTTCTAACACCTTTAATTCCTTGAATTGGTTATGGTGTTATGGTGCTTTAATGCTCTTTTTCTTGTCTTCTCGTCTAACTCCAAAGCTTTACCTTTGCAACCAGAGTGTCTAGTCCTATCGACTTCAAATCCAGCGTGTTTTGAACATAGACACAGTCTGTGTCCAACTTTCTGGTAGTGCATGAAGCATCTTTTTATTTAACTCCTCGCGTGTTGTACTTCAGTTCAAAGATATTCATCTCTGTAACTAGTTGCATAAATCTGTGGAGTTGTTAAGGGACTGACTCACCGCATATGATGAAAAGTCTCATACTGTGAGCGAAGTGTATCCTTCTTTATGCTTCTAATCTTATCACTTCCTTCACACAGAGTGTGCAAGATTTTTCATAACGAGTGTACTGTTTATATGATTCACACCTGATCAATAGATCTTTAGGCAAAGCATAGTAAGCATGTTATAGGCTTTGATATCGATTTTGACTTTCTTTGTGTCATCAGGTGACAAATTTTCAGACTATGGGTTGATTATTGTCCTTATAATCCGGTCCTAAGCAGGAGGAATATATGGACCTTCTGTAATCGAAACCATAGATCAGAATCTGTATAATTAATTGATTCCTGAAACTGATTTTCCAAGTTTTGAAATCAGATTGTTTTCCAACTTCAGAGGTGATACACACCAACCACTGAATTGCTCATGTTAATAATTTTGTAAATATCAAAAAGCAACAATTGTGTTTGATAAACCCAATTAAACAAATCAACTGAGAGACAATGATCTAGATCAATGAGCACCAGGCTCTGATACCACCTGTGAATCCAAGGATCGAAACATGAATTATCAGATTGATTTTAACAAGTGTGATTGCGGAACTATCAACACTTGATGTTTATGAACCGTTATATCAAATGATCAACAGTGAATAGACAATCAAAACATAATATAAAAAAAACGCACAAACCAGAATGTTCAACAATCACAATCAATCGATTGTAATGCTCTGTTGCTATTGATAAGTTGCTGTTGTTGTTCTGCGTTTTTTCATCCTCTTCTAATTATCTCGTTTCTATCAATATATAGAACTATTATGTTCTAATCATTGCTGATCTTTCGCTATCTAGTTGCTATACTTAAGCTACCTTCTACAGCTATGCGTATCCTTGCCTTATTTATCGGCATAGGAGTTCGCGATTTACAATGAATTAAAATTGAAAACTGATGTTGATATGACGTGAAATATTGCTTGAAATAAATGTCTCCATCGCCATTAATGATGGGCTCTGCCACGTTGACTTGTTTACTTTCTGTTGACAACTTGAAGTGTTAAATAGTCTTCCGCAGGAATTTATTCTTTCGCAGGAACTTAGTCTTCCGCAGCAACACTTTAGTCTTCGGGGCTTGTTCTTCAGTGATTGTGCTCCGCAGGAGTTCTTGTACTAGTTTCAGTGGCAATCTCCCCTTCAGTAGCTTCACTTGTTCTTTAGCCTTGTTCAACTGATGTTCTTTTCGTAGGAGATCTACGGATGCACATCAGTTATGCTCCTGGGAACATCTACGAATAAAACACTTATTCATCCGTAGTTTATTCTAACACTTAGTCATTTTCCAAATTGACCAAGTCTATGTTCTGCAATCATACCTAAAATCAACACACATATAAATAGTTTATCTTCTATAAGGCCATCCGGAACAATATATTAAAAATGATAATACACAATATGATTACAAGAGTTGAATCTATTATCTAAACCTATACATACATGAGTTCTAGACCTAACAATATATCGTATAATGGTTGATTAGATATTTACAATATGCATGTTTAATATACATTTGTCTAAAGAATAATATGAGATATATTTGTTCAAAACAATAATAAAAACAACATATTTACGTATCTCACATAATTAGCACAATCATACATCCAAATTAGCACATCATATGTCCAAATAGCAACAATAAGTGTTACTTTATTAAATGCTACTTCTCTTTATTTAATAAATATTTTAGTATATTCATTGTTTTTTATTAGTATTACTTTTAAGAAGTAACACCTTTTATATTTAATACGTGCTACATGTCTTTATTTCTTTAAGTGTTACTTTAGCAAAGTAGCATCGTGTGTATTTACTAAGTGTTACTTTTAAAAGTGTTAGATTTTTTTTTAAAATATAACAATATTATACCTATATTAAAGATAAAAAAATTCTTGATTTTATGGTATACTTTTTTTGAAAAAAAAAATAATAAAGTATATAAAAGTTATTTAAGTTTATAAAAAATAAAGAAAATAGTTATTTATTAGGAAAAGTCAACACATATAAGATTTTAGCAAGATACTTGAATTATGTACGTTATTTTAGTAACATAATGACTAATTTGCCATTTTACTAATTAATAATTTGACTATTTGAAGATTAATGACATGTCACTAATTCAGCCTTTAATATATTTAATCAACGCTCCAGATCTGTTTCACGGTTTTTAAATATCATAAAGTTTGTACCGGAACCATCGTCTCTCTCTCTCTCTCTCCTCTCTCTATATATATATATATATATATATATATATATATATATATATATCCACATGTCGTGTCGGAAATTTGAAGTTTTTGCCGGTATTTTTTAGACTTCGCTGGAGTCTGAAAAAAACACTTGTTTGGCCAATTAGGACCGATTAATCCCTATTATTGACCTATTTGACCGATTAGCGATTATTGTTGCCGATTAGCAAAAATCGAAGCGGGGAGCTTCCAATTAGGGTTGTTCATGAACCGAACCGAACAGAAGGCAGCTCCGTTCGAACTCGGTTCGGTTCAAACCTAGCGGCTCGGTTCGGTTCGAATTTACAAATTCGAGCGCAAAACTTCATGCTCGAACTCGGTTGAGTTTTAAGCGAGCACTCGGTTTCGTGTTATAATTTAAAACAAAAATAATAATTCATTTAAGAGTTTCAACTTTAAGTTACAACCCAAATTCAACAAAGTAACAAAATAAAAAATACAAAATAAGTTTTAACAAAATAAAATCTAAAAGACATGAAGTTTTAACTCAAACTCAAATCAATGATGATAAAATCAAAGTCCACTACCTCTACTACGATCATTTCCACGTCCATCATACCGGCTTTTCTTCTTTGACCATCGGCACCCAACAAGGTTGCCTTTACATAATCAACCTGATTAATAGTTTAAAGAGACATCACGTTGATTCAAAAGATAAACAAACGTCAATTTGACTCAAAAAATAAACAAATATCAATCCCAAAACATAATTATAATTAGTAAATATCCTATATCTATTTTTCTCAAGAGACATTTTTCATATATTGGTACACAATAAAAAAAAATATAAATATGTAAATAATATAAATAGTGGTAATTACCCTTCCATTCCACTCCAAGCTAGCGAGGAATTTTTGAGACCAGTAATGATATAAAGCATCAATCACCATATGCATGTTTCTAGACGAGGACACCATTCGACTATCTTCAACCTCAACCCTTTAATTACCCTTCCATTCCACTCCTAAGCTAGTGTAGGTAATGAAATTAGACACGAAATTAGGCAAGTAGTAATGAGAGTGTCCATGGTTCTCTAGTAAACATAGTGAAAAAGATTATCCCTAGAGTCGAGATATAAAAAGATTATCCTAGAGTCGAGATATAATTATTACTGTACGAGTACTCCACTATATATTAAAAAGTATTATGACAGAGCCTTCTACGTCAAGAGATGAAAAACAACATTTACTTTAGAGGAGTGGTAGTAGACCCCAAGAGTTAAATCACCCTGTAACATGAAGGGTTGTCAATTGAATCACCCATGTATCATGAAGCGTTAGTCTCTACCAATCGTCAACCTTGGATAGAGATGTTAACAGAAGAAGAAGAAAGCTTAAATTCTAAAGTATATTATGCGGGTATTGAATTTGTTTAAAGATTTTCAAAGACTTTTAACGGGGTATGGTATTAGATGATATCACTCAAACACTATTACCTGATTGAGAATAAAGTAATAATGCATTACATAATCTTAAAAGTTATAAATGATATGTTAAAGTTGTTAGAAACTTGATCAAAATATATCTTGTCATAGTAACCAAGTTTTTTTTGATGTCTTATTAGTCACATAAATTTTACTAATTAGAAAGGCAAACTCAAGTTTTAAACTTGTTTAATTACTATGAGATTTTTTAGATGTTAAAAATAAATGAGCTAAACGAAACAAATATAAATTGATTATTATTCACTGATTATTTTTTTAAGCTTAATATGAAGTAGGAGGTAAATATGATTAAGTTAATAAATGTAAGTTTCATAATTGGTTCATTTAAGTCATTCGATTCAAAAAAATGATGGAAAATTTCACAACCACCCACATAACATTAGAATTTTAAAGGTTTTTTAGTTTGAGAAAGGTAAATGCCTAATTTTGAAATTTGGTTATCATTTTTGATGATTCATCTCATCTTAAATTTTCAAAATAGTTTGAGTGAGTGAAATTTCAAGTTTTGGGCATTAGGAATTCGAAAAGGGTAATATTGGCCACATAAGACTGTAAACAGATATAACCGATGTTTGGGATATACATGTGAGCCTAATGGGGGCGTACCAAATAGTACACGATAAAATTTAACAATCAAGTATGAAATAAAACCAGTAAAACTCTCCAATAGCTAATATTTAAAGATAAAAATGTATAACTATAACGTTTCACCTTGATATATTAAAAACCTTAATAATTGATATACTTATAATGTTTCAAAATCCAACAGTTCAATTATATTCATGAAACGATAAAATTAACTTTGAAAAGCTAAAGTTGCATCCTACGCCTATGTTTGTTTTTTCTTTTTATAAAAACTCAACTCACTAATCTGCTTCTACCCTATATCAACTTCTAATCTATCTTATGTTAAAATTTAAAAACCTGTACTCTTCACTAGAGGTAAAAGCTGTATCACTTAGTCCAACCTATGTATGTTATCATTACATTAAATAAATAGAGCATCATTACATTCTATCGAATATTAATTTAAAATGGTAATTATTTTTAAGAAGACAATTTGCTTTAATCTTCGATCAAAATTTGTGGATTCAAATCTTATATAACGTAGATGGATATAAGAGTAAAATGAATAGTATCTATCCATGGATAGAAAAAATAAGATGCTATTATTATTTTTCTTCCTGAACATCATTACAATAACTATAGTACTATAAACCCCACTTTTGAAAATTGCCGTAGTTGGATAATTCAATCGTTATAATATGACTAGACAAGAAGACAAAAATAAAATTCTTATGAGTTTTGGCCGCCAAACAGATGTATGGTTGGAACAACTTGAAAAAAAAGAACTAAAACTAATTAATAATTATCATATATAATGTTTTCAAGTTTTAACACGATATTATTTATTTCTTTAAATATAAAATCAAGTTCATATCAAATAACTTAACAAAGAGTGAGATATACAAATTTGTTATTAAGAAATAAATATACTCACTAAACTTTCAAATTCATGAATAAACTATGCATCTAGTGTTATTCAACGATCAAATGAGTTTAAACATTGTTTATAATCTTCAAATCAAAATATTTCAGAGTATGAATTATATCACTATCAAACACAATGAAGTTAACTCTAGATGATTCTTGAATACATGGGTCGGATCTATAAACTACCAAGTGATCACATCATGTTAAGGATTCCTACTAGAAACATCTCCAACCTCTTTCCCTATTTAAATTGCCCAAAACATTCCCTCTAAAAAGCAGAAAAATAACTTAAAGACTCAACATACTCATAGCAAAAAACATGTCAACAGTAATTTCCCTCTTTGCCCCTCACATTCCAACTAAATCACACCACTATTCAAAGGATACAAGAAGCACCCCACGTCCAGAATTGACTTTAGACACCAAACTCAACAAGAGAAGTTGTTAAAAACCGTTGGTTTGAGCCTCATGGGCAGTGGTGCACTGGTGCACCCTGCAGCAAGAGCCGAACCCGAGAGTCCGTTGCAGCCTCTTCAAGTAGATTGTTATTCTAGATTCTTGGAGTACCTAAATGAGGGTGTTGTTAGGAAGGTGGACTTGTTTGAGAATGGGTCGGTGGCGATTGTTGAGATAGTGAATCCTGCCCTTGAAAATAGATCCAGAGAGTCAGGGTTCAGTTGCCGGGGGCTGCAGCAAGAACTGGTTAGGAAGTTAAGAGAGAAAGAAGTGGATTTTGCAGCTCATCCGATGGAAATGAACATAACAGCTGCTGTTTTTGATCTCCTGGCTAACTTTGCTTTTCCGCTGCTGTTCCTCGGTGTTTTACTGTTGAGATCTTCGTCTCCGAACACGCCCGGAGGACCTAACTTGCCATTTGGACTAGGAAGGTATGATCAACTAAACAAACAGTATTAGACGAGACATTTACTTATGTCAAACGGATCAAATAAAAATAATATCTTTTAACATGTGCTAAAAGTGATTAATTTGCAGGAGCAAAGCTAAGTTCCAAATGGAGCCGAATACAGGTATAACATTTGATGATGTAGCTGGTGTAGATGAAGCAAAACAAGATTTCCAGGAGGTGGTTGAGTTCCTTAAGACCCCAGAAAAGTTTTCAGCAGTTGGAGCAAAGATTCCGAAAGGTGTTCTTCTGGTGGGCCCACCGGGTACCGGGAAGACATTGTTGGCAAAGGCCATAGCCGGAGAAGCAGGAGTTCCTTTCTTTCACTCTCGGGATCAGAATTCATTGAAATGTTTGTGGCGTGGGGGCATCTCGAGTACGGGATTATTCAACAATGCAAAAAGGAACTCACCTTGTTTGGTTTTTATTGATGAAATTGATGCTGTTGGAAGGCAAAGAGGAACTGGAATTGGTGGTGGGAATGATGAGAGAGAGCAAACTTTGAATCAGCTTCTTACAGAAATGGATGGATTCAGTGGTAACAGTGGAGTCATTGTGATTGCTGCTACTAATAGACCTGAGATTCTTGATTCTGCACTACTTAGGCCAGGAAGGTTTGACAGACAGGTTAGTATATAAAATAATAAAACGGTAATAAGATGTATAGGAAACGTGTCATTCCTCGACTTTGAGTCCCATGACAGACAAAATGTACAGATTCAGGAGTAGGATTAGATGGTGTGACAGTTGGCAATTCTTAAAAAGAAAAGTAAAGAAAACAATAAAAGCACATTCCTAGAACAAAAGATCTGTGAACCCAAAAAAATGACCTAAAAGGAATGATCTTGACTGAATTCATGTTGATGGTGTAGGTAAGTGTGGTCTACCAGATGTGAGAGGAAGGGAAGAAATACTAAAAGTTCATAGCAAAAACAAGAAACTCGACAGAAATGTGTCGTTGAGTGTGATTGCCATGCGAACTCCTGGGTTCAGCGGTGCTGAGCTGGCGAATCTCATGAACGAAGCGGCCATTCTTGCTGGCAGAAGAGGCAAGGATAAGATTACTTTGAAAGAAATTGATGATTCGATCGATAGGATCATTGCAGGAATGGAAGGAACTCAGATGACAGATGGAAAGAACAAGATATTAGTAGCCTATCATGAAATCGGTCATGCAATCTGTGCGTAAGTAGTCACTTCACTATCTAACAATCTCATTACATTAACATAACAATGCAATGAGAATAATCTACATAGGTGTATGATCATGATGTGTATGATCATTGCAGTTTGTCTGAATTTATGATACATTTGGTGCTTGCAGGACTCTGACTCAAGGACTGATCCGGTGCAAAAAGTAACATTGATCCCTAGAGGACAAGCACGCGGATTAACATGGTTTACACCTATTGAAGATCCATCACTAACCTCTAAGCAGCAGCTGTTTGCAAGAATAGTAGCTGGTCTAGGAGGCAGAGCAGCAGAAGAAGTCATATTTGGTGAACCAGAGATCACCACTGGGCAGCAGGGGACCTGCAACAAATTACCCAAATAGCAAGACAGGTATAACCTCTTAACATTCCAGAAATCTATTCATTTTGTCTTTTCTGGTCAACTATCAACTACAGGAGCCTAAACTAACATAGTAAACTTCATTTTAATAGGGCCAACTATAAACACCACCCACAATCTATCTCACACAACGTACATATGGCTGTTTGAAAACATCCAAAACGGCTATTTACAGGCCAAACGGCCGCTTGAGTGTCAGGCCAAACAAATTATGTCAGGCAAACAAATTATGTCAAACCATAGTTGTCAATAGCAAATGGAGGTAATAACGACAAGCCCTATATGCTATGTAACGAATAACGATAATAGCACCCACTATTTTGTGTTTAGCGATAAGGTAGTAGAAAATTTAAGAAATGTTTTACGTTCAATAAACTAACATGTATAGCGATAAAGTATTAGCAAACACTACTGAAATAGCTCAAATACTCTATTTGGGTCGATTTTATACTTTAAAAAAAGTTTTAAAAAAAACACTATAGGTCGCTATTTGGTCGCAAAACACAAATAGCAGGAACATAGCTACGTAGCGCGCTATAACAATCGCTACTAACAACAAGGTGTCAAACCTAATGGGCCCTTGAATTAAACGACTGTTTGCATGTCATGTCAAATCTCATGGCCTTCCGGTCGTCAAAAGGTCGTTTGTGTTCATCTTCAAACGACCGACCTTTGAGTTTTGACATTGTTTAAAATGCAAAGGCCAGTTGTTTGACCAAATCTTTCAAACCAGTGAACACTAACAAAATATGCAAACAATTGTTCACTTGCGCATTTCATCAAACACAGTAGGCATAAAAACTGCATGCAACCAAAACCAAACAAATTAACACTAAAATGCATCAATCTATGAACAAACAGATGGTTACAAGATTCGGAATGTCAGAGATCGGCCCATGGTCATTAATCGACCCAGCAGCACAAACCAGCGATGTGGTACTGCGGATGTTAGCGAGGAATCAAATGTCAGAGAAACTCGCAGAGGACATAGATAGATCAGTTCGATGCATAATCGAGAAGGCGTATGAGATGGCGAAATCACACATAAAGAACCACAGAGATGCGATCGACAAGTTAGTAGATGTGTTACTCGAGAAAGAAAACCCTCACCGGCGATGAATTCCGAGCAACCCTAGGTGTGTTTTCCGATAGGGTTTCTGCAAATGAGAGGAGAAGAATGGCGTTAGAGAGTGGTGGAGGCTTAGAAAGTCTTAGTTTCAGACGTTGTAGATTGTTACATAGGTTATGAGCTTGTTTATCATCCAGAAAGATTGCAGACAACATAGTTTGAGTAATTTGTTACGAACTTGTGTATATACTGTAATCAAATTTATAGAATCAATATTACGAACTTGATACTCAAAATCGTCGTCTCGGCAATCGCTTTGTTTGCCTCTTTCTTTACTAGTTTTATATTTTTAAGGATAATTGGATTACTCATGGTAGGGGTAGACACGGGAAAAAAACCGGTTCGTCCTAAACCGACCCGAACCGTCAGTTGTATACCGGTTTGATAGCCTCATACTTAAAACTGTTTTTATAAACCGTTTTAAAAGTTGAAAACGGTTGTTAAAAAAATCGGTTTCAAACCGCTTCGAATCGGTTTGACAGGTTCTAGAATTAGTGAGCCAAACCGGTAAAGAAACCGGTTCGAACACCATCATAAAAAAACCGGTTCGGTTTTGAACCCGAACCGGTTTGGGTAAAAACCGGTTTGTACACCTCTAGATAGGGGTTTTTATAAATATTCGAATCCGAGAATCCGAATCTGAAATATCTGAATTTCGAATATCCAAAAATTCGGATTCGGATAGTGATTTTCAAAAGTTTCGGATATTCAGATATCAGATTATCCGAAAACTAATTTTTTTTTATTTTTTTAATTTTATACATATTTTATGATATAAGTTTGTTATTTATATATTTATAGTAGCATATATCTATTTATTGTAAAAGAACTAAAAAATAAAAATAAATAAAAAAAATAAAAAATGTATTTCGAATGTCCAAATTTTCAAGTATGGATACAGATACTGATTTCTATTATCCGGTCAGAAATTTTCGGATATCCGACTTGGAACACCCCTAACTGACGGATATGGGCCACTCAATCATCTTAATTACTCGAGTTTTATAACAAAACAAAATCATTTAACCCAACTTGAAATCTTTTTTCTTATCACATGCAAGCCTTGAATTTAAAACTTACTCTTATTTTAATAAAATTTGAAGGTACATTATTTTAATCACTTAAGATCAATGTTTTTAAAACCGGAGAATATCGAATTAGTTGTTTTACTGGTTCACTTGTTGGACGGTCTGATAAGTCGGACGGGAACTAAGAATCGGATAATATCATAAAGATAAGAGTAAATTACACGGACAGTCCTCGGGGTTTGCACGTATTGTCGCTTTAGTTCCTACTTTTAAAAAATTACAGATGCGGGCCTATACTATGCAAGGAGTGTACGGTGACGGTCCCTGACACTAACAAATGTTAAGTTTCTCTGTTAGTTTTTTAAAAGACCAAAATATCTTTCTTTTATCTTCTTCTCCACATCAACACCCACCACAGCCGTCTGTACCCTCAACCCATCGTCACCGCCACCGCCACTACCACCTCTACCCTCAACCACCACCGTCGTCGTCTCTATCCTCAACCACCACCACCGTCGCCACCTGCACCCTCAACCCCACCACCCGTCATCGCCTCTAGCCTCAACCCCACCGTCGCCGCATCTACCATCAATCCACCACCACCGTCGCCGCCTGCACCCTTACCCACCACCATTGTTGCTGCCTACTACCATTGACCCACACCACATCCAACCACCAGCCTGCCACCACCACCTTAAACAACAAACCACATTTGCCCTCTTGGTTACACCATTGGGAAAACGCAAAAACCGGACACCACCGACTCACAGATCTGGTTTGATTAGCTCGACGTTGCACTGGACCATCGCCATTCCCGCCCCATTTATTCCTACTGCAACACTTTGATTTTGATACCCATCATTGTCTCATCATCATCTTACTCCCATCAGCGGCATCAACTTATCACCATCTTGCTTATCCACTTTCACACCTTTCCTCTACATTCATTCCATCACCACCATCTAAACCAACCAAAAACAACTAATAATCAAATTTAAACAATACCCAACTCAAATTTAACTCTTTTTTTTAATGATGTTATGGTGAGTCTCAAGTAATGGTTGCAATAACGATTTCAAGGGGTTGTCGATCATTCGACTCAAGTTTGGGTCTCCATAGTTCTGGACGAATTAGATGGTTACGAGCGCTGATGTGGGCCTTACGGGAAAACTAGAGCATCGGTGGGGAGTTGATGGTGTTGTCAGAGAAGAAAAAACGGGTGGCCGGAGAAGACTAACCGGAGTGATGGTGGTGACCAGAGAAGAAAACCGGTGAATAATTAATATTATTTTAAGTAATTTTATTTTAAAGGTAAGGGTACTTTCGTCATTTTGCATACACTTAACTGATCAAGTTAAGTTTTGTTAGTGTCAGGGACCGTCAGCGTGCACTCCATGCATAGAATAGGCCCGCATATGTAATTTTTTAAAAGTAGGAACTAAAACTGTAATACGTGCAAACTTCAGAGACTGTTCGTGTAATTTACTCTAAAAATAATATGTGGTGGTAATATATATGTTTGCATATACAAATGATAAATTATAAAAAAAAAAAAAAGAGTTATGTTTAGTGCAAATAATAATAAGTAAAACATAAAAAGTGAAAGCATGTAACGTTCCAGATTTAAAGATTACAAGCATGATAAATAAATATTATATTACTATTTAGTTTTAAAAAACAACTGACAAACATGAACTTTCTTTTAATATTTTTTTTCTTTAACTATTTCACTTCTCTCTCTTCTTCTCTATTCTTCATCTCATAAAAATAGTGCAAAGAAAAACAACAAAGCAAAGAAAATATAGCGTCCAGAGAAGTAGAGACGGTCGGAGGGAGGACCGGATGAGGCAGATTTGGCTGGAGAAGTCGGGAGGGATGACCGGAGGAGACGAGGAGAGCTGATTTGGAGAAGATAGCAGCGCCGATCCAACCGGATATTCGGCGATTCCCGGTCCAACCGCAAACTCGGGATAAAGCGGCTGGTTCTTGCGTTGTGAAACGATCTGATGTGCTCGGTTCGGTACACCTCCAATCCCCGGTCGGACCGGCTGGTCCGATCTGACATAGCGCCGGTCCGATCTGACCTTCAAAACATTGCTTAAGATAAGCATCATTGTTTCCTTCTTTGCTAGTGTTTGTGTGCGTGCCCTTGTATTCAACTTGTATAGGATTGAGTCTAAAAGGCAAGTTAGTGAATTGGTGTTATCAAAGTCAAAGTCAATATAGAAGTTAGGAGGCTAATTGATAGTTAGTAAATGTTGAAGGGCTGTTTTTGTAAAGCTGGACAATTAGTTTTTTTTTCGTTAACCTTTATTAGCTGTGCTCGTCTTTGGTTTTTCATTTTCAATTTTCTTTGTAGTCGTTTATTGTTAAAGACTTAATTACATGGTTCTTGTGGTTAGACTTAATTTCACTTTTGATTTCTAACTTTCTGAAATTACAAGGCTGATTCAAAACTTTGCATAAACGTAACAACGATAGTCCCTGAAACGGATGTCCGTTAAGTTTTCCGGTTAATATTTTAAAAATGACTAAAATACCCTTGTATCATTGTCTTCTCCAATTGATTCCGGCAGCTCTCCAACTCCGGCGGCCTACCGCTGCAACGAAAACCACCATCTCAGTGATGGAGACATTATGGCGATGGTAGTGATGGCGATGGTGGCGTTAGAAGTTGAACAGATCTGAATTGCATTACACAACTATCGGATCTGATGCAAAGACGGAGGTGGAGGGTAGCCGGAGGTGGAGGGGCGATGATGGACGTGGAGGTTGTTGGAGGTGGTTGAAGGTGGTGATGGTGAAGGTGGTGGTGGTTGAAGGTTGAAGATGGTGGTGATGAAGTTGAGTGTGTGGTGGTGGTGGTGGTGGTGGTGGTGCTGAAGGGTGCTATTGAAGGTGAGGTGGTGGTGGTGGTGGTTGAAGGTTGAAGATTAGGGGTGGTTCAAAAATATCCGAATCCGAAACCGTATCCGAAATATCCGAAAATCCGAAATTTCGGATTCGGATTCGGATAGTGATTTTGAGAATTTCGGATATTTCGGATATCCGAATATCAAAAATATTTTTATAAAATTTTAAAAATATTAAATATAATTAAATATTTAGGATGTTTTTAGATATTTAGGATATTTAATAAAAAACTTCGAATATCCGAACAAAATTTCAATAAAAACTATTATATTTTTAAAAATTATTAAATAATACAAAATTTTTTTGAATTCGGATATCCGTTCGGATATCCGAATCCGAATCCGAAATTTTGGATATCCGAAATTCGGATATCCGAAATTTCGGATTCGGATTCGGATAGTGAAATTCACTATCCAAAATTTTCGGATATCCGAATTTTGGATATCCGAAATTGAACACCCATATTGAAGATGGTGGTGGTTGAAGGTTGAGGGTGGTGGTGTGGTGGTGGTTGAAGGTGGTGCTGGTGGTGACAATGGTTGAACGTGGTAGGGGTGGTGGTTGATGGAGAAGAAGAAATGTGAAAAGGGGTATTTTTATCATTTCACACGCACTTAATAGCAATAATTAACATCCATCCATTTCAAGGACCTTCGTTGTTATGTTTGTATCAAGTTTTGGACCAACCTTGTAATTTCAAAGAGTTAGGGACCAAAAGTAAAATCAGGCCTAATCATAAGGACCACCCGTGTAATTAAGTCTTGTTAGAAAGGAGATCGACGATCATTGGGAATTGGAATACAATATTTGGTTTCATATATTTTTCTTTTTTAAATTGATTCTTGATTTCGTATTAATTCAGCATCTTAAAAATAAATCCTAAATTGTAACTTATCAAATATTAAATTACCATTAGAATAAAAGCCATAACAAGTTAACAACAATAAGAGAATGTCATCATTGTTGTGATAAGAAGAAAGTGTTGTAAAACTAGCCTAAAAGCAAAATAATATGAGACAGAAATATAAAGGGAGAGATGTTTATATTATTGATGATGTCTACAAATAAAATACAAGGACTATTTATAGGAGTTGGAAACCTAATCCTTTCATAATTCCAACAATCATTTGAATAACATGATAAGTATATCTTTAATAAAGTCTATCTATATAATTGTTGATAACCACAATAAATAATATTTATAACACTCCCCTTATAAACTTAATACGCTCGAAGATGCTACCTCGTTAAAAACCTGCTAGGAAAACCCAGTGGGACAGGGAAAAAAGAATGTAACACGTATTAACTCCCACTTTTTGCATTAGCTATGTGTCTTATTAAAAACCTTATTAAGAAAACCTAATGGGACAAAACTTAGTGAAGGAAAAAAGAGTACAACTTGAATAATACTCCCCCTTTTTTAAATATGCATCGTTTAAGTAATAAGTGTTGATCTTCTATGAAGTTGATGATTTGTCGGTGATCCCTTACTGTGCAATTGCTAAAGCTTATCAATGATGTATCATCTTCAATGAAACTTTAGTGCCTTTCTTTATAAACAAATACCACAAGATTCAAAATTGTGTTACATTATCTGCATCTGCAATACTAACTAAACTTGTTTTGATGCGTTAGTAAATATAAATTCATATTTTTCGTACCTGAAGATATTAAAATACTTGAATTAGCATAGTTTATTGTCTTTCATTGGACACGATATAAATAATATATTAATCGTGTATAACTAGAAAGAAACAATTATATATCAATTGCAATGAACTAAACTTCTAGATTAATGTTTTTACTTATTTGATAAAGATGATGATTGAAAAACATTTTAATGTACTAGTGGATTTCCCGCGCGATGCCGCGGTGTCATTGAGTCTCTTCTAAAGAACGTAATCTAATTTGACATGCTTTAAACACTAACTATATTTGGGTATTAGTAAATTTCTAATTAGATTTCTATAATGTAGTACAATCATCCCAGTACTTATTTTTTTTCAAAAATAAACTTCATTTGTAAATGGTTTTTATTTTAAAATGCCATGACTAATTGAAATGCTTTTTAAATTTAACCAAAATATTTTTTCGAATGCTAAAATTAATTGAAATGGAAAATTGTTTATCATCTGCTATAATGTTTTATAAAGTTATGTTTAAGACGTGACTCTTTCGTTATTTAACTGGGTTTTTTTCTATTCCATCACAATGCATGGATCACAATTTTTAAAATAACTAAACTTAAAGGAGGCTCACGACAACACATGGCCTCAGATTCTAGTTATTATTATATCCATTCATACTGTTGATAAAATGACATGGGTTACATGCAAGCAAAAGCATGTGTTTTGCATAAACCCTTGTTTCTTGAAAACTCCTTACATACTTTTGCTATTTCTTGAAAATAAAATAATAACGGTGGCAGGTTGCAATTCTAAAAGTAGTCTTATATGTCTTCGTAAACTCATGAAAATTTATAAAAATAGCCTTATCTCATGTTTCACACCTAATTACACGTCTCAAATGTTTCGTCTTCGTACTAATTACACGTCTCAAATGTTTCAACTATTAGCTTCCAGCCAAGTTTGATATTTTATTTTTTTAGCATATATATATATATATATATATATTATATATAATATATATATATATTATATATATTATATATATATATATATATATATATATAATATATATATATATATATATATATATATATATATATATATATATATATATATATTAATCGAACCCCAACCAAATGCAAAAAATGCAACATCAAAACCACAAAATTTCCACACTCAAAACCTTTAATTCACAACAACTCAGAATCTTAGTACTTGGTTTCTAGAGTTCTAAAATTCAAGATTTTGTAAACCGATATCTTTTTTCATAACTTCAGTTCCGTTGTGATGAAATTCACTATGGGCTTTCTACAACACGAAATGCATAATGTACAAACCATAGGAGCTAACATGATCAATCAAGTTTTTTTTTTTTTTCTTTTTTTAACGGCTGGTTAGTGGTAAGTTGTTAGTATCACCAACTTAGTAATATTTGTCAATGCCAAGGTTTTGATCAATCAAGCTACTGGTTGGAAGACCACATCCGCAACCTCATCTCTCAAGGTCTTTACCATCTTCACTTGCCACTCCTCACTTAGTTCCTCATCTCCAACCGCACCCATATCCTCTGGCTTGGCATTATAGTTCACAATACTCTTTGGTACAACTACCCATGCATGATCATGCAAACAAGATTAATTACAGTCAACAAAATTAAAAATATAGCGTAAAACTTGTACATAAATATTAGTAATAAAATATTTTGATCAAAGGGTTGGTTAGTGGAATAATGATTTTGTTTGACTTCATGCGTGTTGGTTATTGATAAAAATTACTAAACACAAATCAAAGTAGCAGGGTTGACTTCAAAAAATGAAAATATATATCCACAACTATTGTAAAAAAATGTAAAACTAACAATAAGATTATGTGCTAAGTGTTGACTGAGTACCTTTGATTCTTGCTTCTAAGTTCTTTGTCACTTAACAAAAGTGTCGTCACGTCTACATTCAATGAAACAGAAGCATTTGGGTCTAACAAGAGTGGGAAAGGAAAACCTCAAACACATTCCCCAAGTCTATTAAGTAGAAAACAAAACATCTCGAAATTTTGTAAGATTTTGAAACTACTCTTTAGACGACATGGACCTAAATCAACATCATTTGTTTTCTTTTTGTACCTACGAATGGTAATCAAAGACTTTCTAAAAGTAGAGGGATTACAATCAAAACTAATTTACCAAACATGGGCCTCCATTTTTGATTAATCACATTCAAGCAAACCGTGTCATCCCCAACCCCGCATCATCACCACCTTCATTGGCATGCACTATGATGATGTTTAGATAATGTTGTTGCGTTAAGTGTTTACCATTTCTCGATTTTTGCTCCAAGTCTAGTCTTTAACCCACGTGCACCTTCTACAATTCACTGTGAACAAAAAAATCCAACTGAATATCATGAGGGACACCCAAATAGTAGAAATAGCAGTTGTTAAGTCTCCACTAGGTAAAGTAAGCAACCCAAATGAAAGGACAATCACCACGGGGCTATTAAGATTTCATTCAAGAGTCCATATCATAACACAAAATCAGACTATATAGATACATTCTTATGAACCAAACGCTTTTAGTGATAAATTATGTCTGTATTTGTATGTCTAATAAGGAGTCACAAATCTCTGGCTTTTCTTTGTTGAAAGCAATCAGATAATGCAGGCAAAACTTCTATTCATCACAGGCCTTTACAAATAGATCATGCAGTTAGCCATACTTTAATAAATTCAAGAAAACGTCAATATCTCTAATATATCTAGAAAATAAAGGTTATCAAACCCTAAACTACCATGTGACAATCAAGTAGAATTCTAAACCAATAAGCTAATAACACTATCCATGTCATCTTTATGATAAAAAAAAAACCAGAAAAGTAACTAAAATCATAAAACAAAGTAGATGTCCTACCTTCTCATGTCTAAGAAAAAGAAGATAATTCTCCTTTGAAAGAATTATGTCTGGACTCTTGCAATATTGCTGATGAGATAGTCATCTGTAATTTTTTAAATTATCATAAAAACATGAAAAAAATAGAGGTATGAAACCAAAACTAATAAGATAATTTGTTCTGCAACTAAGATCATAGTTTTCATAACTTTCTAACATATCGCCTTAGCATTCTTCAAATTTTTTTTGGTGCAAATCTTACCTTGACTACCAATATTTCCTAGTCATCTAGGAGCTGATTGTACTTGAATCTGCCAGCAAGAAGGTCATTACATTATCTGGCTGCCTGTAGCATTTTGGTAGATGTAAACAGTGAACATTCAACACTCCAACAAATGTTAATAGAACCAAAAACTTTTACAATCAAGTGACATCATGAATTGTGAAATCGGATTTATATATTTTTCTTGCTACGTCCACAGGTAAATATATATATATCACCAAAAAGAAGAATTAATCTGCGCACAAACGATTTTAAGGTCCATAAAATCATAAAGACTGTTTTCTTTGCAGACCAGTTAGGTAACCATTGCAATCAACTTTCATGAATCTAGTGAAAGAAACATGCGAGTTGATGCATCCGTTGGTTGTGTCACCAAGTGCGTGAAATGGAAACCATGAGGTCAAGGTTTAAGGCCAAAAAGGTCACAGCTCATAGGATTGGGAGAACCCAAGATATCTATTAGATACTAATATGTTCATCAAAATTCAAAATATAACTTTATAAATACCTTCTGCCTCTTGATTCAAGAAATGGTACCACTAAGGTACCACTAACACCCTCACTACTGCAGAAAACTACAACTGCCTAATGTGATCTAAACATTAAACAAGCAAATACTAATAATGAAGCATCTATAACTTTCCAACCAATTATTTTAATATCATGATTCAATATTTACACGATTACAAGACTCTTTGATGACCGACCAAATAGTTGGATTTGCCACCACCAACTAATGGAGCTCTGCATATATAAGATATTTTAATAATAAATCCAAACTGTATTTGTTTGATGATTGTTAATATACATGATCATTGTTGGAGAATGTAAGTTTAATGACTAACCAACATAAAAAGGCTATGACCATCTTCTTTATCTCACACCATTGACCATCCTAAAAAATGATTTATGCATCAATTATCTAATATGAGCATGGCCCAAATCCCTTTCTTCTATTTTTGCATCCCAGAGCAGCTGGCTTGCTACATCCTTAATAATCATCAAAGGGCACAATTTACATTTTAACTAATCCTTGTTTTTTTTATCAAAAGCATGTTTTATGTGTAATTTATATGATTATGCAACTAAAACCACAAGAAGCAATAAGCATTTAAGATGGGAAATCGTGAAATCATTCAAACAGAACTAAAAAGAGCTCAGTGCATCTTTAACTAACACATCGATTAAAGAACCACGATGCCAATTCTACCCTCAAACCCACACTCTAAGTTGCTCTAATTGCAACAATTACCAAAAGGAAAACAATTCTGATTTCTGTAGTGAAACCCGACCCATTCATACAATATCAACAATCCAATTTAAAAAACGAAATGCAAGTACTACTCTCACCCGCTCTTGACCCGTTTTCTTTCCCTCAAATAAACCTTAAGGGGCAGGTTCGTATCATTGTTTAATTTCAAGCTTTTTATGGACACATAACATTAAAAGTAAGCAAACTGCATGGCTTACTACTAAAATACTATTAACGTATAAAACTTTAAAAACTACTAAAATAATATACCCCGAATCTCAACAAAAATCCATGATGTAGAGAGCTTTTTGAAGAATAGTAAAATTTATATCTCATACATCTAACTGAAAATAACCAAACACATTTCACCTCAATGTCTGTTTATATTACTTAGTTGTAGAAATTCCTGTTATCATACTCAAGATTATCAAAGCAAATATTCAATAATATTTTAATTACACTGAACCACTTAGAACCCACATTTGCATTAGTCTATACTAAACAAATAAGCAATGACAGCAGTTTATTTTCCTGTCTGTTGTCATACTAACAAATAAGCATAAAAATCAAGATTATTAAACATGATTCTATCATATTAAGGGATAAACTATAGAGAAGATCTCACAAATGTGACAACATGATCCACTTTCAATGTAAGAAAAATGTAAGGAAACTTACCTTATTTTCTGCTAATCCCCCTCAAAAGTTCACCGAAACACTAAAGGTGGAGGTAATGAACATGAAAAAAATTCAATCGTCTAATTACAACCCTCTGATCTCTGTGTGGATTTGAATCACATCATATAATCAAAGTTTTAAAGCTTAAATTTCCATTACCCTCAATTAGCTCATCCCATGCGTTTGTAAAAGCTATTGGAACTTTCACAACAAACATGAACTATTCGTGAACTTGCAAACAAAACACCTCACATGAATGAATGAAACACTAACACGATTACCAATAGCTTTCACTCTACAAGCATATACACATCACCAATGATTAAAGCACAAAAATAACATAATACATATTAGCACCCACCTTAAAAGCATCTAGCATGGTTACTACTTACTAATCTTAAGCAAAGATTAATAAACATTGATGTTTAAATTGCATCCTCTTGTTTAGTCAAGAAAAACCATGAATACGGTAAGGATTGATAAGAACTATAAACATTATTAACATATTCACACAAAACCCACTAAACCTAAGTCAGGTCACAGTACTTATCATTTTTTGACAAACAAACACTATTGAATCGGAGCCCTAGATCAATGAAACATAGAAAATCATGAAGGAGAATTGAATTAAATAAATCCAAACACATACATGGATTTCATGAAGCAATGAAGATGGAATCGTGCTCAAAATTGAATCCAAAGCACGCCTTTATAAACACACTACACTTGAGCGTCCGACTTAATAGAAGTGATGATTGAAACGGTGCTGTGTTGCTTGAAAGCCTCCTATATTGAAGGCATTAAGGGCGCTGATGGACCCTGCGATGGCATTGAAGAGCCTTAAACCATCTCTGAATCGCTTCAATCAACACGTTGGTTCAGTTGAAAGGCGGAACGATCAATTGTTTCAATTGAAGGCTAAAGGGTATGGGGTCGATCGTTTAACTCAGGTGATGGAGGCGAGGAAGGGGAACACCCAAAAGACATGTCTTACAAAGCGGTAGAAATTACAATGGAGCGTAGGCTTTGAATGGGCGGTCTTCAATGCCCATTGAATTGCTGATTAAAGGCTTGAATCGGCGATTGAAGGAGTCAGACGGTAACCGATAAATGTCGCTAGAATAGGGGGAGACGACCGAAGACAGCAGAGGAAGAATCCAAAGGCGAGTCTTACAAAAACACGGGAAATCCCTGTTTTAACCGTTGTTTTGTTTTATATAAAGATTTAAAATGACAAGTTTAATCATATTAAATATTTTAATATTTTTTTGATGTAGTTTGATTGACTGATAAAACATAAATGTTATTTTAACATATCAAATCATAAATTTATAACTTCATTTTTCATTTCAAATTATTCTTTTAATAATTTAAACTCTTTTAATTATTAAAAATATACAATCATATCATCAACATATAGTATGACACTTATGCACCTCATGATATTCTTTTCATAAAAACATATGGACAAACTACATCAATTAATATTTATCTTTCTGAGATAATCATCGAGTCGATTATACCACACTTACCTCGACTACTATTGATCCATATTCACTTACATAACATATTTTTTGAAGATTTGATGTTATGCTTTTGTATTTTGATCATTCACAAACTTCATTTGGTATTGACTAATTACTTATGTGCTAATCATCCAAGAATTTTGGCACATAAAGTTTCACCTTTAACACATGATATTTGTATCATATGTGAGGGTATACAAATAAACTTCCAACATAAATATTGCACCATTCTTTATATAAATTCATTGAGATACCATCATCTAGTATAATTTTATTCGTATGTGTTTATTGATGCATAAGATTTACATCTTTAAGATGTTTTCAATTATCCTTTTAAAGACTCAATGGTTTTTTGAAAACTCATGAGGAGTTCAAGTTATATTCAATGCGATAACGTATACAATAATCATAATGCATTTGGATCCATAATGCATTTGGATCCGAATATATATATAATGTGTTCTCGAGAACTCACTTTATATGTTATAGCATTAATATTCATGGAGTTTAGTGTAGTTTTAATGTTGAGTGAATCAAGACATTCTTACTACGCATATCAATTCTCTCTTTGTACTATCAGACTAATAGAGTGTTGGTTACGTTATTACATTCACGAGGAGAATGCGCTCCTCATAATATATTATATGTCTTTGCGAAACTCTTGTACCACTAATTTTTCTCAAATAATTCATTCGCACAAAGACCTCATTTATAACCAACATATTAGAGAATTCAACTCCGCATTATTTGCGTATGTTCATTTTGATCATCATTATACATTTCTATTCAAAGGCAAATTTTAATCTTACGAACTTTAACGTATGTTACAATGTTCTAGAATCTTGCACGTAACTTTTCAAATATCATTTAGATTGAAGTGAAAATACTTTTAAAACAACCCTTTATTTAATTTTAGCTTTTGTTGGGCCGGATAACTTACAGTCGACCTTTCCTGGCAACCCCCATACTTCTGGCGATTTCTTTCAATACATTCTTCCGAATCTTGCCCGTAGCCGTCTTCGGAAGCTCCTCCCTAAAAACCACCGACTTCGGCACCATAACCCCGGCAACCGACTCTTACAAAACCTAATAATCTCCTCCGTCGTAGCCACCACCGACCTCCCCCCACCATCCTTCAACTTCACAAACGCACAAGGCGTCTCCCCCCAATATTCATCCGGCCGTCCGACCACCGCCACCTCACTAACCGCCGGATGAGAGTACAACACCGACTCCACCTCCACCGTACTCACATTCTCCCCACCACTTATGATTACGTCTTTCGATCGATCTTTTATCTCCAAATACCCATCCGGATGCATCACCCCCACGTCCCCCGTGTAAAACCACCCGTTTCTGATGCATTCATCTGTGGCTTTACGATCTTTCAAATACCCTAGCATGATACTCCCACCGCTTAAAACAACCTCCCCTATCGTCACCCCGTCGGCGATCACACTCACCCCCGATTCATCCACCACATCAACCGTCGTCATCCCGAGCGATTTCACCCCTTGCCGCGCTTTCAACCGAGCTCTCTCCGTCTCCGACAACCGATCCCACCGTCTCTTCCATGCACACACAACAGATATCCCACTCGTCTCAGTTAACCCGTACCCATGCGTCACCTCAAACCCTAACGACTCTATTCTTACCAGCACCGCCGCAGGCGGCGGTGCTCCACCCGTCATGATCTGAACTATGTGGCGAAGAGGTTTACACTCCGATAGCATGTTAAGCACCACCGGAGCACCGCACATGTGAGTCACACGGTGGTTGTGGATGGCGGCGTGTATCGTTAACCCATCGAACCGCCGGAGACAGACGTTGGTGGCTCCGACGGCCGCCATGCCCCACACAAAGCTCCACCCGTTCGCGTGGAACATCGGTAGCGTCCAGAGGTACACCGGTTGTTTCGGTACGAACCACTCTATAAGAGACGTAAGAGCCCCGATGAACAACCCACGGTGGCTGTGCACGACGCCTTTCGGCGACGAAGTCGTCCCCGAGGTGTAGTTCAACGTTATCGGATCCCAATCGGATTCTGGTCGGACCCAGGTGAACTCAGGATCACCTGCTTCGACCATGGCTTCATAATTGTTAATGAACTGTTGGGACGAAGTATGTCCATCGTCTGCGACTACTACAAGCTTCGGGTGAGTGCACCCATGAGGGAGCATAGAAATAGCTTGTAGAATAACATTAATGAGTTTGTGATCATTATCAACAAACACGAGCTTTGATTGGCTGTGACGGAGGATGACGGAGATCGTACGGGCGTCTAAACGGGTGTTGATGGTGTTGATTACGGCTGCGGTCATGGGGACGGCGAAATGGAGCTCGTAGGTGGCGGGGATGTTGGGCGCTAGAACGGAGACGACGTCGTGTTTAGCTACGGCGAGACGGGAGATGGAAGAAGCTAGTCGGCGACAGCGGCGGAAGGTGTCGGCCCACGTGTAGGTTATGTGGTTGTGTATGATCGACGGAGAGTCGCCGTAGACGGTGGCTGCTCGCTCAAGGAAGACGATGGGAGTGAGAGGGGTTGAGTTTGCGACATGAGGCTTTTTTAGTGCATCCATTGTGTTTTTGGAATGAGAGATGAATGAAATTACTTGTTCTATTTCTTTATATATACTTTTTTATTGTCATGATTAACTATTAACTATTTGTGTCGTAAATTACAACTTTTATGTTTTTAAGTATGTTTAAAATTATAGATATTGTTCTTAAATTTTGATAATTACATTAAGTGTCTATTATTTGAAAAATTATTACGGTTTATGTTATTTCTACTAATAAAAGTTAATTTTTTCAGTTAGTTTTATATGAATGAATCATTTTGCCCTTACCTCTTAAAGAACGAAATCTACAATTGTTATTAATCTTATATTTTTTTCATTTTGTTTTTACTTTATTTTTTTTATAAACTTATCTAAAATATTATTACTTAATTATTTTTAATTTTTTTAAAGATATACTTTTATTTATAGGTTTTTATTTATTATTATTTTTATTTTCAAAAACTAGTTATCCATCTTTCTAATCGTAGAAGAACAAATTAGAGAGTTCAAAATATTTTTTTTATGTTATAAAATTTAAACTAGTAATCGGTTTTGTTTCACCGTCACTTTTTTATTATTTTTTTAGTATATGATTTTCAACTATGTTACACAGTTTGACTTATAGTTTATATTAGAGACCGTATGATTTAGGATCTGACTTTTTATAATTTATTTGTTTACAATTATTCTAAGTTGGGTTATACGTATAACTAAGCTTTGATTAATACATGGAGTATTTAAGTATATTTACTTTAAAAAATTTAATAAGTTTAATCGTAAAACCAAACCAAAGCAAAATCCTTACTTATTGTTTGGTTCGGTTTCGTTTTAATTTTAAGTGGTTTGTTTTTTATTTACGTTGATAAAAACTCATTATTAACAGCTTAAATAAAACCCTGAAAAAATGCATTTAACTAAAGAAAATTTGAATGATTTGTTTATTTAAAAACTCCCGATTAGTTTTTTAGAAACCTTTTAGTATATTTTATTTTAAATTAAAGTTACAAGCTATCACACTATATTTATATTTGAAATCAAACCATTTGACTGAATACAAAAATTTAAAATTCATATCATAAACAAAAATTTTACTTTCTCCAACCAGTTTCGAATATAAATCCTAAACCAAATAATTTAAAACGACTAAAAAATCTTGTACCAAAAAAGTTAAAAACCAAGTTGTCTAATTTATATTGGGTTTATTAGAAAGTAATGAACAAAATGAACAAATAGAAATAAATTTGTATAAAAATAAAATCTATAAATTAAATTACATTTTATAAAAAAAATTAAATTAAATTATTACTAATATTTATGATGATTTTTTAAACGAAAGTGGCTAAAATAAATAAAAGTAAAGAAAATAAAATAATAAAACATAAAGAAAGAAAATAAAAGGTTAATAATAACATTTCGTCATTTTAAGGGTTAAGAACAAAGTGATCATTTAAAAAAAATAAGTTTATACATATAAAAGTGATTAGTACCATTACGGTTACATGAGCTATGACTACAACGACATGAGCTATAACTACAACGACATGAGCTATAACTAACACAATGAAGGCAACATGTGTAAGGCCATAACGGCAACGCCTAGAGACACAACTACGGATCACAACAACGACAAGAGAAAATAGGTAAAACATAATATACACGTAAGTATAATGTATTCTCAAGGGAGCTAGTATGATAAAGTGAAGACAAGAAAGAAGTCATCACACAATGAGAAATATGAAGGTTGTGTTCGATGACTCTCTAAGATTTGAAAGAGAGAAGTCAAGGACTTTAAACTCTTCTCATACCATATGAAATAATAAAAAATCACTGGTGTGTTATGTATTATTAATGAAATATTTAAATAGTACTAGTGGGATGACCCGTGCGGGAGTTGTAAAATTTAAAATTACTAATTTTCACAATTTATATTTTAGTATTAACCAGCTGTAAAAAATTCACACGTGAAACACCGATAAAAAAGGAAATAAGAAGAAACGTTGTTAAAAAATGAATCCTTGAAGCAAAAAATAATAATAATAATGTGCAAATAGTAACTTTACTGGCTATATTGTAAATTGATTAAAAAGTAGAAGAAAATACTGTTGTGATAACATTAAGAAAGTTTTTAAGTAGTTAGTTTCAAAAAGATTTTATGAGTTTAAGTGTAAAATTGTAGAAAAAAACAAAATAGATTTTTGATTACTTTGGAGGCAAAAAAAAAACTATTGTGATAACAGTAAAAAATACTTACAACTTTACTATTTATCATCTTTTCAATTTGTTATATATAGTAGGTGTGTCCGTATAATACGCTGAGTGTCATCAAAGCTTTTTTTGACCTTTATTAAACACTGATCATATTTGTATATAATTATTATTATTATTATTATTATTATATATTATTATTATATTATTATTATTATTATTATTATTATTATTTAAATATTTAGTAGTTATATAGTTAAGTATTTAAACAAGATAATACTTGATTAAATTTGTATTTAGTTATAAAGTATATAAAAATAAATGTAAATTTAGATATTAATTTAAAATATTATAAATAAGATAATATTTAATGACTAAATTTATATTTAGTTATAAGGTATATAAAAAGTACATGTAAATTTATATATTAATTTATAATATTATAAATAAGATGATATTTAATGAATTGAATTAAATAACCTAATGTGTATTAAATTATATATTAGCTAAAAGAAGTTTATTAAATGGGGGTAAATTATGAATTATTACATAGAACACTTGTACTTCATGTTTAAAAAATTATTTTAGGTGTCTTATATTTTAAGCAAAATTACCAATATGCCCATCTCAAATGCTTTATATATATATTATATATTATATAGTTAAGTATTCAAATAAGATAATAATTAATTAAATTTGTATTTAGTTATAAGGTATATAAAAAATAAATGTAAATTTAGATATTAATTTAAAATATTATAAATAAGATAATATTCAATGATTAAATTTGTATTTAGTTATAAGGTATATAAAAGGTACATATAAATTTTTATATTAATTTAAAATATTATAAATAAGATGATATTTAATGAATTGATTTAAATAATCTAATGTGTATTAAATTATGTATTAGTTAAAACAAGTTTATTAAATGGGGGCAAATTAGGAATTATTGCATAGAACACTTGTATTTCATAATTAAAAAAATTGTTTTAGGTGTCTTACGTTTTAAGCAAAATTACCAATATGTTCATCTTAAATGCTTTATATATAGTATAGATATAGATAATAAAAATAGTCACAAAGCACACTTATAATTATTGAAACCTTTGGAAAAGATAAAAAAATAAATTGGTCATCAATACCCAACCTAGTTTGGAACTTCATAGATGTTTCTATATTTTGATAATTGTAGTATAATTGCATTTGCAGGAAATCTTATGTTGTGTGTTCTAATTGTGAATTGGGAAGGTGTTAGTATCCATCTAGACGGACGAAGGTTGGTCTTATGTTATTGGTGTAGCACAAAGCCACAAACAATTAAATAACGTATTTCTGCCTAATTTGTTTACACCCGATTTTGAATCAATTTTTGCAACAAATAATCGACACATAATTGGATTTCATTTCTAAAGGTATTCCATTTTCATGCAAAAACTTTGTTTTATGAAGAATCGTTGATGAATTAGTGGTGCGGGCATTGAGGACAATTTTATTTTATTTTTAAATATTACATTCTTGTGCTATTTATAAATTTACAAACTAATACAAAAACTTCCCATCATAGCAACTATTGGATCTAATGATGTTGGTGCAATCAAAACCACACTTAAATATATTTTTGATGTGCTAAACAATGGTCTTCCGAAGGAACAAGCTGCTCTTCCGAAGCTAAGTCAAAGATCTTCCGAAGCTCAAGTGTGAAGAATCTTTTGCTTCCAAAGTATGCAATTTAGAAGATCTAAAGACAAAGTCTTCCGAAGAATAAAATCCTGAAGACTTGAAGAAATTCGGAAGAAGTTGATTCTTCCGAAGTATAAATGGACTCGGAAGAATTTATTCTTTTGAAGCCATTTAGCTTCAGAAGAACTAACTATGAACCAGTGGGCATAAGTAAGGTCTTTCTGACAGTCCGCTGCCACTCTAACAGACTGCATGGCGCTTTCCCACGCCCATATAGTTGACCTTACTTTATCCACTATTCAACCATTATCAGCTTAGTACAGTTGCCACTTTTAGTTGGTGATAAAAGGTAAGTCATGGACATATCATGACTACCTAACCTAAGATATTATTATTTTATCTTAGATATCTTACTTCTAAAAAATGTAGTATTTGTCTAGTTGTAATTTCCAACTGGTTTTCCAAGTATAACCGATTGTAGATAGTAGTATATATAGTTTCTTCATGTAACTTAGTAATCATACTTGTAAGAGTCTTGTAAAACTGAGCTGAGAAGTAATATATACAAGTATCTTGAAAACCACTCATATGCTTTTGTGTTTTCTGTTTGAACTTATTCTATTACTTGTGAACTTGGTTAAGATTCTGCTTCATCAACCCGAGTGACATTAAGTGAGTTTGTGTGATTATCTTGTGTTGTGAGACAAACACCGATCCTGCAATTGGTATCAGAGCTTTTTAGGCTCTTGATTGTGAGATCTTACCATCCCAAATCACCCTTGTTTCTTCATACTCACTCACTTCACTCTAATGACTTTCAAACAGAAGTCCTCTGAGTCTGAGATTGGAACTATGACCAAGGCTCTTACCATCACTCCTGATGATTTTGAGACCTGGTGCATCCGTATTGAAGGCTTCATCTAGTACCAAGATAGCCGAATGTGTAGTTCTGTTACCCATGGTCCATACAAGCCAAAAGTGGAATCTCCAGCAGGAAATGGTGCCATGATTGAGAAGGCCATTGAAGACTACTCAGATAAAGACTATAAGAGAATGGACATTGACTGCAAAGCCGTGACTGTTCTGCTTACTGCTATACCAAACTCTATAATGGTAGGCTTTAAGCACTACGAGTCTCCCTAAGAACTCTTTGAGGCTTTGAAGCTGATGTACTCTGGTTCTGCTGAATCCAAGAAGTCAAAGAAAGATGTTCTGAAGCAAAATTTTGAGAACTTCACATATATTGTTGGTGAGACCTTGAGCCAATAATACTTCAGATACATGAACTTGATCACCTCTCTTCAGTCTATAGGAGTGATTCTTGAGAGGGGAGACATAGTAAGAAAATTCATGAGTGCTCTGTCTCATGAGTTGACTTTCTATTATGTCTTCAATCAAGAGAACTGAGAATCTCAACACTCTCACCATGACTGAACTATATGAAATCCTTGATGGATACCGTATGGAGATGGAATCTTAGAAAGGCCATCAGATGAACAGCATCACCAATCCTTTAGTCAGTAATGCTCTACATGTTGCTGAAGGTTCAAGAACTCCCCAGCCCCAGCTGTACCTGAACTACCCCCAACAGTCATCCTCTTCTTCTTGGCCTTACATCACATTCCTTGAGACACCCAGGTCTCAACAGGCTCATCAAAATCCTTTCTAGGATAGCTGTGCCTTTGTTTCAGGGAGTGAGCCTCTGGAGATTTTCAATTCTGTTTTGATGATCTAGAGTGTTTCAGCCCAGATGATGTAGAATACATGGACATTGTCCAACAGATGGCTCTTTACCTACAAAGCAAAGAAGTTTTCCAAAAGAACTAGAAGGCAGTTCCCTCAAAACCCAACCAATAACAAATTTGGGTTTGACAAGACAAAGGTCAAGTGTTACAACTGCAACCAGCTAGGTCACATTGTAAGGGAATGCAAAGCTCCTAGATCTAATCCTGGAGCAACTCAAGCCTCCCAACATCTGCTAGCCCTAAAGCTGCAACCAAATCCACTGAACAACAAACTGCAGCTGTTGCTCAAGAAGTTGATTGGAGCTTCATGGTGCAAGATGTCACTCCTGCTTAAGCTCGGCTGGAACTGAAGGCACTAAGGAATATGAACATCTCTGTACTCCAGCCTGTGTTGCTAAGGTCAAATTGTATCAGGACTATAACATGGAAATTAAATCTAATATTGAGTCTTTAAATATACTAAAATTTGATTTTAAGAGAATAGAATTTGACTACAAACTCAAAATAGAAGAGTTAGAGAAAACTGTGTCCTCTTTAAAACATGAACATTCGAATTACAGGGCTTAAATAAAAGATTTAATCTCCAAGTTGACTGAGGCTCAAGCCTAGCTAATGATAGCTGAGGCTAAAGCTAAGAAGTATGCCATTGAAGAGCATAACTTCAACACCATCATTGCATCATCCTCCCACTCAAAGGTGTGTTATCAAAACAAAAGTGGGTTGGGAACCAATGAAATTGCTCCACCACACTCTTTTGTGTCTATTAGATAGCCTAGATGTGGTGTAGAGGAGCAAGAGGTTCCAACTGCTGACCCATTACTCAAAGAGTAAAAGAATGATACAATAATAGAAACCACCACAGGGAAGGATAAGGTAGAAAACCTCATCCCCACAGCTGATGATCAACCTTAACCACCAAAGCTAGAAGAAACAAAATCAAGGCAACAAGAAAAACTGCCAAGAAGGTGGCTGAGTCAAAGTTAAAGATAGACCCAAAGCAAAAGGGTGTATTCATATCAGCTGGATTTCAATTGGTTAGAAATCCTGATTCAGGAAAGGAATGTAGTACCAGCATTTCTGTTCTGAAGAAGGATCAAAAATTGAAGGGGAAGGTTGATAATAAAGAAAAGAAGCTCCAAAAGCAACCATCAACCCGCCCCATCAAAATTAACATTGAATGCATAATCTGTGGCCTGCATAACCACATGGCTAAAGACTGTTACTACAATCCAGCAAGCATATATTATGCATCTGATGTTAAGAAAGAAGGAGCCAAGGAGGGTTTCACATTTGGACCTTACCATGTGGCCCAAGTGTTAAGAAAAGGAAAGTTTGTTTCCGAAGACAAGTTGCTTTCGGAAGAAGCTTACTCTTTTGAAGGGAAACTGACTTCGGAAGACAAACAAAAGAATAAACAAAAGCTTCCTAAGTTTTCCATTGAAGCTAGAGTGCCTTTGAAGGCAAATACTTCCAAAATCAAACTAGCTTTGGAAGCAAAACAAAGGAACAAAAGGAATCCTTCGAAACCTTATGAAAAGAAGACTGCTTCAGAAGAAAAGGTGGTGACAACTACTTCCAAAAAGAAAGAAGCCTCGGAAGCAAGTTATGCTGCACAAGCCTCTCTAGGCTCATCAAGCTTGATCAACCATAGGATGGAATAGAAGATCAGAAAAGATGCTGCAACCCAATCCTCTTCTTCACAAACCATAATTGAACCTCCATGCATACATTTTGGTTCAATTATATCATCTGAATTGGAAGAGCCCAAGACCAAAAAGGCTTGGGTTTCCAATAGTAACTAACCATTTCACCTTATGTGCAGGGACTTCTACATGACAAAAATGAAAAAAATCTGGATTGTAGACAGTGGATGCTCTAAGCACATGACAGGGAACATATCTCTCCTATAATATTTTGAACACTTTGATGGAGGTCCTGTTTAGTTTGGAGGTGAACCCGAAGGATACATATCTGGTAGAGATAGTGTATCCAATGGCAAGTTAAAATTTGACAAAGTAAACTTTGTCAAACAGCTTGAACACAATCTCCTTAGTGTTTCTCAATTCTGTGATCAAAAGCACCAAATGCTTTTCACAGAACACGAGTGCATCATCCTCAAACACGAGATGAAAATTCCTCAGGAATTGGTGCTTCTTAGATCTCCCAGGAGAGGGGATATGTACAAACTAGATATGAACAAAGCTTCCCACTGGGTGAAGTATCATGCTTTCTTTCCAAAGCAAATGGTGATGAGTCAACTCTTTGGCATAAAAGAATCTGCCATGTTAATTTTAAAACCATGAATAAATTGGTTAAAAATAATTTGGTATATGGTGTGCCTAAAAAAGAATTTATCTGTAAGGACGATTATATTGCCTGCCTAAAAGGGTAGCAACATAAAGTTTCACATAAATCCAAAGAGATTAACTCTATCACCACTTCATTACACTTGTTGCTCATGGATCTGTTTGGTCCTACAAGTATAATGAGCATTGGAAGGAAATCATATTACCTTGTGATTGTTGATGATTTCACAAGATTTACATGGTTTTTTTTAAGAACTAAAGATGAAACTACGGAAACTTTAAAATCTTTTATTCTTAAAATAGAAAATCAAATAGATCACAAGGTAAAAATAATTAGAAGTGATTAAGGGACTGAGTTTAAGAATCAAGTTCTTGACTCATTCTGTAACTCAAAAGGGATTGCCAGACAATATAGTGCTCCTAGAACTCCTCAACAGAATGGTGTTACTGAGAGGAGGAGCAGGACACTAATTGAGGCTGCTAGAAATATGTTAGCCAATTCAAAACTGCCCTTAGCCTTTTGGACAGAAGCTGTCAGCACTGCATGTTATATGCAGAACAGGGTTCTTATAGTAAAGCCACATGGAAAAACACCTTATGAGCTATAGAACAAGAGGCAACCATTCATTGGCTTTCTTAGGTCCTTTGGTAGTAGATGTACCATCCTTAACACAAAAGACAATTTAGCAAAATTTGTTGAAAAGTCTGATGATGCTATCTTTATTAGATATTCCTCAACCTCTATTGCATATAAAGTATATAATATCAAAAATCAACAATTTGAGGAATCATCCAACATTGTTGTCAATGAGCGCACACCTTGTGTTAAGGGCAACGGTCTTGAATATATCTTCAATTTAGAATTGTTTCCAAACTATTTTAAACCATCTTGTGAGAATGTTTCAGCTGGAATAGGAATTCTAGGTGACCCCTTCGAAGATCAAATGTTTGAGTTACCAAGACTTATTCCAATTTTTCCAAGAAGAAATGAAGATCAAGCTCCTTCAACTGAAAATCCTAAAAGCTTGAATATCTCAGGAAATAATGGAGCTTCATCAAGTTATCAGCCAACTGAGCCTCCTAACTCAACAACTATCAACTCAAGTATTCAACACCAAGCTGATAAAGACAGTGATCAGGAGGAACATACAACTGTTGATGCTGCTTCTCAGCAAAATACGATTGATGCTGCCACACATTCATTGAATTAGTCCTTATTGAATGAATGTGAGACATCAGCTGGTGATGGTGTTCAAAATCCTGAGCAAAACTTTTCAAACTTGGATCTATCCTAGGCTCAGGATACACAACACTCGTCCAGCTGAGAACATCATTGGGGATGTCTCAAAAGGTGTGAAATCAAGAAGTAAGACCCACAATGGGAATGTCTGCTTGTACTCATGCTTTCTCTCTCAAATGAAACCAAAAATGGTGGAAGAAGCCCTCAAAGACAACAATTGAATAGAAGCAATGCAAGAGGAGTTGCTTCAATTCAAGAGGCAAAAAGTATGGAACTTATGTCCATTGCCACCTGGTCAGGTTCCTATTGGCACAAAGTGGGTATACAGAAACAAAAGAGATGACAGAGGTTTGATGATAAAGGACAAAGCTAGACTTGTTGTACAAGAATACACATAGGAGGAAGGTATAGACTGTACTGATGTCTTTGAACCTGTTGTAAGACTTGAGGCTGTGCGAATCTTTCTTGCTTTTGCCACATACAAGAACTTCACAGTCTATCAACTTGATGTGAAATATGCATTTCTGTATGGGGATATTTATAGAGAAGTCTATATGCACCAACCACCTGGATTTGAAGACCCACAACATCCCAACTATGTGTGTAAACTTGATAAAGCTCTCTATGGGTTGCATCAGGCACCTAGGCTATGGTATGAGATACTGTCTCAGTTCCTTCTTAAGAATGGCTATACCAGAGGCACAATAGACAAAACCTCATTCATAAGGAAGTCTAGGAAGGATATGATGCTTGTACAAGTCTACATTGATGACATCATATTTGGTTCCTCAAATGCCAAATATGCAAAGACTTTGAAAGCATCATGAGGAAGAAGTTTGAAATGAGTTCCATAGGAAAGATGGATTTCTTCCTAGGAATTCAGGTGAAGATGATGGAAGAATGGTTCTTCATCAGTCAATCTAAGTATGTCAAAGATATCTTAAAAAGATTTGAGATGACAGATTGTAAACTAGCCAAGACACCTATACCCACAAATCATAATCTTAGTCATGATTCCGAAGGGGAGAATACTGATTAGCATTAGTACAGGGCAATTACTGGATCTTTGATGTATCTCATTGCAATTAGACCTGATATCATATTTGCAACATGCATCTGTGCAAGATATCAGGCTTCTCCAAAGGTGTCTCAGCTAATTTCTACCAAAAGAATTCTTAGATACCTCAAAGGAGCTCCTAAATTGGGTCTTTGGTATCCTAAAAATAGGGATTTTAACCTTTATGGTTACACTAACAATGATTATGGTGGCTGCAATATCAACAAGAAATCAATATCGGGAGGATGTCAATTTCTTAAGAGTGGCTATACCAGATGCATAATAGATAAAACATTGTTCATAAGAAAGTATGGGAAGGACATGCTGCTTGTACAAGTCTATGTTGATACATCTTATTTGGTTCCTCAAATGACCAAATGTGCAAGGACTTTGAAAGCATCATGAGGAAGAAGTTTAAGATGAGTTCTATGGGAAAGATGGACTTCTTCCTTGGAATTCAAGTGAAGCAGATGGAAGAAGGGCTCTTCATCAATCAATCTGAGTATGTCAAGGACATCTTAGAAAGATTGGAGATGAAAGATTATAAGCTAGCCAAGACACCTATACCCAGAAATCGTAATCTTTTTCCTGAGTCCGAGGGTGAGGATACTGATCAGCATCAGTACAGGGCAATTATTGGATCTCGGACCTGATATTATGTTTGCAACTTGCATCTGTGCAAGATATCAAGCTGCTCTAAAGGTGTCTCACCTAATTGCTACCAAAATAATTCTTAGATATCTTAAAGGAGCTCCCAAACTGGGTCTTTGGTATCCTAAGAATAAGGATTATAACCTCTATGGTTACACTAACAGTGATTATGGTAGCTGCTATATCAACAAGAAATCCACATCAGGAGGATGTCAATTTCTTGGTGGAAGGATGATCTCCTGGCAATGTAAGAAGCAATCATGTGTATCCACATCAACTACTAAAGCTGAGTATATTGTTGTTGCAAGCTGCTATACTCAACTGCTTGGGATTCAGAATCAGATGCTGGATTATGGTTTCAACTTTATGGAGACTCCTATCCACATAGACAACAAGAGTACCATTTCTATCATAGAAAATCCAATCAAGCACTCTAAGACAAAGCATATTGACATCAGGTATCATTTCATTCGAGATATTCATGAGAAAAATCTAATCAAGCTAGTCAAAGTCAATAAAAGCCTTTGATGAACAAAGATTTAAATATTTAATCACAGCTATTAGGATGATTAACATTGACTAGTCTTTCTCTTTTAGAAACCTTTTGAAATGTGTCTTTCTATGTTGTCTAAATACAATCTAAGCCTTGTTGCCAGAAAGTTTTTCAAAATTGTAAAAAATTTCTAAGTAAGAAATCTTTCGAAGAGAATTTTACCCTCGGAAGAGTTTTACATAACTCTTCCGAAGAGTAGAATTCCTTCAAGAACATTTTCTTTCGAAGAGTTTTTGGCCTCAGAAGAAATTTTGACTATCAGTCAAAATGTTTTCCGAAGCTTATTAACTTTGATTCTAGGAAGCATTTATTGTTCTCGGAAGCAAATATGGTTGTAAACCAATGTTTTTCTTCGGAAATAAAATGCCTTCGGAAGAAAATCTTCGGAAACAAATTGTTTGTCTTCTGAAGAGTTTTAACTCTCCGAAGGAATTTTACTATGCAACGGAAATCTTTGGGCCCACACGATTTTACTGTAGAGATAGTGTTGGAAAAATAGTAGTTAGTCGGAATTTTAAATCTTTTTTATCATATCATTTGCCGCCTACATCCACTTGGACCTCAAGCCATCTTTTCATCTATCATTTCACTTTATCCAGTGGATTTTTCCCACCATATAAAATTACCGGCTGTTTCGATTTCTTAGTTTTCTTTACCGTTGATCGAAACCCCAAGATTTCACTATTCATCTTCTTCATCCTGCTTTTGTTATTTTCCCGCTTCAATCAAACAGTTTCCATCTGAACAATGGCTTTGAATCCCTAACATAACCAAGTCACCACCCTTGACTCTTCAAGGGATGCAGATTTTGCCCCTATCGTCCAATTTTTTTCTCAATCAACATACTTTACTGCCCTTACTGTTAACCCCACCATCTACTCAAACCACATGGCTGAATTCTGGGCCAATGGTTGAAGCAAAACGATCAATGATGAAAGGGTCATCAGATCAAGGGTCTGCGGACAGGAGATCATAATTAGTGAAACAACCATCAGGGAGCATCTGGAACTCCATGATAAAGGCGCCTCTATAGAATTCCCAAAGTCTGATTTGGAGGAAACCTACACTCAAATAGGATATGGAGGAGATGTGAGCAGATCTACGGTCTACAAGTTCAACTTCTCCTACAACTGGAAGTTCTTGCTTCACATTGTTCTGCATAGCCTATCCAATAAATCAGGGGGATAGGATCAAATTCCCTATGATCTGGGTTGCCTCGTCCATGGGTTGGTAAAAGGCTTCCGATTCAACTACTCAAGGTTTGTGCTAAATAATTTGAGTAGCAATCTCACCAGGGATCCATTCTATATGTATCCTCAGTTCATTCAGCACATTATCAACTGTGAGTTGGACCAGGATAAACTACAATTTGCTCGTGTTTTACTGGTCCCTCACATGAAGCCTGACATCTTCAAGACTTTGAAGAAGGTGTCCACCAACTTTACTAGAAGATTCACCGATCTCCTTCCAGGTATGCTTAAGCCAATGGCTAATGGTGACATCCCTGCTAGCCCAGCAGGTGATGAACCCCCACCAGACACCACCACTACACTGCCATCCACATCTTCACACCCAATAAAAATCACATACCAAAGACGCCCCAAATGAGCCCTTGATCAATCTACTCTGATTGCTCAAGTTCCCTCTGTTCAATCCAAAAAGGCTAGAGTGGAATCTAGGGCTCCTACTCAGTCAGAGGTCCAACCATCCTCTACAATTGACCTTAATATCAGTGTTGAGTCTCCTCAGTCTCAACCTGATGAGCCCATTACCCAAGCCATAAGCCCTCAGGGTGAGTCTCAACACTCTCTTGAGCAGCCAAAAGGGATAGCCACATCATTGGCTCAACTGCTATTGTAGAAAAGCCATTAGGTGCTGACCAAGATCCCAGGTCAATAGATATAACCTTTGTATCCTTTCTTGACCTTTTGACCCGACCTGATGAGGATATCATGTTTCATCAGGGCTATGATGTTGATCTACCTCACCCCTCTCCAGATCAATTGAGTCCCAGGGAACCTCTAATATCTAGCCCACATCAGCAAGACCAAACTGAGGTGAGTCCAACCGGAGTGGAGGTGACTCATGTAGATACAGCTGCCACTACTGAGAGTGTTTCAATAGTCTCTCAGAATAGTGGTAACATCAGTTAGACTGTATCTATGACAACCTTGCCCATTGATGCCTCTAAAAGAGACATCAGTATGCAAGGGTATCCAGGGCGCCAAGAAACCAAAGCTGGCGATGAGGATGAATATACTAGGTATGTTATCCCATCTTCCGATGATTCTTCAAAAGAAGATGAGGGTAGTCTGCAACTCACCATCAAAGACCTAATTTCCAAAGTCACCAATCTTGAATCAAAGGTTGAGACTTTAGAAAATAGGTCTGCCACTCAGCAACTTCAGATTGAAAATCTCAAGGCTCAACTAGCTGAGAAACAAATTGAGAAGTCTGTTAGGCATGTACATACTCAGGTTTCTTTGAGTTCTTCCTCTAGCTCATCTACTTCTCAAGGTGATGCTACCAAAAAGGGGAAAAATTTATAGAAATAAAGATATGATGAGGAGATATCTGCTCACACTCATGAGGAGATATCAACTCAAGTGGAACCCCATACTACCATTTCTTCTTTCTACCCCAAACAGCAACAACTTGTAGCCATCTTTCCTCAACCACCTCCCATTTCAGTTCAAGTGGACCCAAGGATGCTTATCGACCTTAACAGATTTTTAACCTAATTTTTGATAAGCTCCTCACTTGATCAACCCTCACCTGATCCTGCCATTGCTTACTTTGGGGCTGAAGAGCTTCAAAGTTGACTGTATCATTTACCTTTGAGGAGGAAGTTGGTCAACCTAAGGTCTCTGTTGAACCCAAGATTGACTTTGAAGGGGATACACAGACTGATGGCCCAGCAACTGACTCAAGAGGGACAGATAGTGCAGTTCCTGTTACTTTCGAGGTTGTGAGAACAACTTCCGAAGTGGAAGCTCAAGCTTTGGAAGCACTTCTATTGACTTCTTTGGAAATTACTTCCGAAGCTAAAGTCCAAGCTGCAGAAGGAATTATAGAATTGTCCTCTATGTCTGATGAACTGCTGGTTACATAAGCTATTCTTGATCTAGCTTCTGAAGTCAACAATGAGGACTTTCTTTCAACCCCTCTCAAACCAACACCACAAGCTAAATCAGCACCACCCCAACCTGAATCCTCAAAACTAGAATTTCCAAAGGCTGAATCTTCCTCTAATCCTAAAGGGAAGAGAAAGCTCATTGCTGAAGAGCTTCTAAAGGAGGAAAGGTTGGAGAAGCTAAGAAAGAAAGGAAAAGTTAATACTGAGAAGTTGCTTGCAGCAAGCACCAAAGTAGCAGCAGCACCTCGTTAAAGTATCAACAATCAGAAGAGGGTGGAGATCATTGACAGGCTCATCAGCCTGGGAGTAGAAGATGAACAAATGCTTTTTTTCCCACTTGATGAGCTTGTGGAGCTTGAGAAAGAAACCTTGCTGCAGAAAGAAAGAGAAGAGGCAGCAAGGTTAGCCAAAGAGGAGGAGAAAAGGAAAAAGGAAGAGGAAGCAAAGGCTGAAGACAGAAAGGAAAAGATAGCCTTTCTCTGCAAGAGAGGCTATACAAAGGAGGAGTTGGCCCCTTATGATTATGATATGATCGTGTTTCATTTCTACAAAGAAACTAAGGAGATCAACAAAGAGAGAAAGAATGTTGCAAGGGAAAGGCTAAGGGATAAGAAGAAGAAAGAAGAAGAAGCTATACTTGCTTCTGCCAAGAAAGTGGGTGATAAGAAATGGATGAAAACCTACCTTAAAGCCCATGGCTTCAATGGCAAGTGGGCCCCATATCAGAGAAGACCCTACAGCGATATGTCAGCGACATAAAGGCTGACATTCGCTTATGAAGAAGCTAGGAGGCGCCTTGGAAATAAAGCCCTCAGAAGATAGCACCCAAACCCAAACCACAGCCAACAAAGCCACTTCCCACATCTTTACCCTTCCCCATCAAAATAGAACCAACCATTAAACCCTTAAATCCCAAACCCACACCATCAGACATTCCCACAACCTTACCCCTTGTCTCTAAATAGCCTCCACCTCCACCTGTCCTTAAACCCAATACACAAGCCAGAACCCAATCTCAACCCAAACCATCTTCTGAACCTTCCAAGCCCCTGTCCTTAGAAGAATTTAAGGAGATCATAAGGAAGCTCATCAACTGCATAACCTTGAGCGACATCTCTTTTGAGGAAGAGTCAATTAAACTGAAATACATTAATGGGTCATCATGTGCGCTCATAAGAGATGCATTCCTTGATCTGCCTACGGGAACATTGGACCAAGTTCTCCAACTTCTAGCTGTCAACTATAATACTCTTATAGAAAAGGAGAAGAAGTTAAGGAGAAGGTTGGTGACTCTGCTGGACACCAGAAAAGGGAATATTGTAAGGCCCCGTCCCCGGGAACCCCACAGTTGATCAATCACAACCTCATTTATATCAATACATATTAAGATTTATTAAGTAAATAAAATATTTTAGCGGAATAATTCATCAAAAACCATTTCATGCTTTAATAAATACATTTACCAAGTAATACATCGTCGTTTAAAAGATTACAAAATATCAGTTAGTTGTATTACAAAACAACATCATTATCGTGCATGAAATGGATGCCAGACTTTGCCCGCCAAGTAGCTTCACCCTCGTGCCATCCTTAGCAACAAGCTATCTACCAACTGAAAATGCATAAAAAGTCAGCGTTGCTGTGTGAGTTCTAGTTTTATATAATAAATACTTTACCTTTAGTAAAAACTTTTCCTTTACTTTCGTTCGTGATCACACAACATACGTACATCTTGATAATATCATTATTATCTTTCAACATTCTTTTCATTCATTTCGCATGTTTCGAACTTTCATTATTATCTTTCACTTTCATCTAGACCAATGTCATATGCTATACCCCAAACATTGTGCACGAAGCTGGTACTGGGCCGAAGTCTATAAATAGACCCCTAACATTATGCACGAAGCTGACCCCAGTACCGGGGCAAGCGACAAGGGTCCCGTTTCGTACATATTGGTCAATCACAAAGATTGACCCCTGTGTGCATCCTTATGGGTTAGCTAAACCGCTCACAGTTGAGCTAACAACACCTCAATGAGTTGTGAACCTCCTTTCAGTTGCTTGTAAGACTTTACATTCTTTCATTATGTTCCACTTCGTTAACAATGTCTTTCACTTTCATTATATAATACTTTATGTACAAGAGCATTAACACACCACATAAAGTCACGTAATAATACGTAATAAGGAACATCAATAACATGCCACAAACATGCATAACATGAACAAACATAACCCACCAAAACATTCAGAGCTTAACCATTAACTTCTATTTCCTAAAATTTCAGAAAATCCTAAGTCAGTTTTAGGCGCATGAGCACTATGTGGGCACATAGACACTATGCAGGCGTATGGGTAGTTGGGCGCATGGGAACACTTGGGCGCATGGGAACACTTGGGCGCATGGGGAAAACTTAGGCGCATGGAAAAAACTTAGGTGCATGGGTACTATGCAGGCGCACGAGTACTATGCAAGCGCATGGGTAATTGGGCGCATGGGAAACTTAGGCGCATGGGCAAACACTTAGGCGTATGGGCAAAAAGACTTAGGCGCATGGGAACTATGCAGGCGCACGAGTACTATGCAGGCACATGGGTACTTGGGCGCATGGGAAACTTAGGCGCATGGGCAAACACTTAGGCGTATGGGCAAAAAGACTTAGGCACATGGGAACTATGCAGGCGCACGAGTACTATGCAGGCGCATGGGTACTTGGGCGCATGGGAAACTTAGGCGCATGGGCAAACACTTGGGCGCATGGGCAGTTTGGGCGCATGGGTACTATGCCAGTTCTAACTTATAGTAATTTCAGTTCACAATCATCATCCTAACGTATTCTTAGCCCAAATCTAGCATATCCAGCACTTAGAACAAGCATACCATTACATGATTAGTCAAAACATTCATAAACACACATACCCATATAAAACAGGGGAACACATACGGTTTCAACATACTGAAAGTTATAAAAATGATAATTTATATGCATTTCAGCCCCAAAACAAGTTTAAAACAGAAAAACCGGGGATCTAGAACTCACCTACAGCAGCCTTCGAGTAAAACTCCTCCAAACTCGAGAGCACTTGGAGTTCAAACACCTAAACACACCAAAAACACCTAACCGAACATAGAGGAACACATAAGACTCGGTCCACAAGCTGAAAATTCAGCTGAAACCGAACAAACACACAAAAAAACTAACCTTCAAGACGATCTTCTTCTTCTTCTCTCTAGAAAACCAATGGAAACTCTGTTCTTTATCTTTCTGCGGTCGAAGCAGTTGGTGAGCAGGAAGAGTGGGCGGCCATGCCCACCTTTTAAACATAATTATAATAAAGTTTGCCTCTTGCATAACTTTAACCCCTCAACTTGGGTTATTTCACCTTTCTTTCTTTATACTTCTCTTTTCTTTTCTTTTTTTCTCTTTTTTTGTAAATTTCCGGGTGTTACAAATATGCTTCCAACCAGCCCCTTCGCTCCCAGAAGCTCAATTGTTCAATGGAGGTTTGATGAATCTACTCAAATCTTCATAATGCAAAGGGAGAATGGTCAAATAACCAGACTTGACGCATCCGCTCTACTACACTCAAGCAGATTTGATATTGCTGAGTTAGTAAAGAGACCATTCTCCAACCCCTCCAGCTCTGAGATTGCTACTCACATAAGAAATCATCTGAGTAGCATTCATTTCAGCGAAATGAAACTGAAAGCACATGCTGAAATGGAAAGAGCAACCATCGAGGGAAAAACATTCCTATAAATAGTTAAGGGACCAACTTCATAACAAATAGTTAGATGGGAATACGACTATGGTTCTCATCAACTAACTCTTTTCAGAGGGACACAACAAAGGAGACATGTCATCCAAAGTGACCGACTGGATTTACTATCAACGGATGACTTGTATAACATCCTCTCCATTGTATCAGGAAGGAAAATAGAGACAACAAAATACCTTCTTTCCCTGGTGCTGGAGACTTTGAGGAGAAGAAAGAAGTGAGGTTTTGGTAGCATCAGCCTAGGGGGAGTACTGTTGGATCTAATGAGGCTGGTGCAACAAAAACCACACTTAGATATATTTTGATGTGCTAAAGAAATGGTCTTCCGAAGAAACAAACTGCTCTTCCGAAGCTAAGTCAAAGATCTTTCGAAGCTTAAGTGTGAAGAACTTCCAAAGGAAGAACTTAGTCTTCCGAGACTAAGTTCTTACTCTTCAGAAGTATGCAATTTAGAAGATCCAAAGACAAAGTCTTTCGAAGAATAAAGTCTTAAAGACTTGAAGAAATTTAGAAGAAGTTGATTTTTCCGAAGTATGAATGGCCTCGGAAGAATTTTGGCTTCGAAAGAACTAACTATGAACCAGTGGACATAAGTAAGGTCTTTCTAACAGTCCGCTGCCACTCTGACAGACTGCATGGCACTTTCCCACGCCCATGTAGTTGACCTTACTTACTGTCCAACCATTATCAGCTTAGTATAGTTGCCATTCGTAGTTGGTGACAAAAGGTAAGTCATGGACATGTCATGACTACCTAACCTAAGATATTATTATTTTATCTTAGATATCTTACTTCTAAACAATGTCTTATTTGTCTAGTTGTAATTTCCAGCTAGTTTTCCAAGTATAACCGGCTATAGATAGTAGTATATATAGTTTCTCCGACTTAGTAACTATGATTGTAAGAGTCTTGTAAAATTGAGTTGAGAAGTAAATATACAAGTATCTTAAAAACCACTCGTGTGCTTTTATGTTTTCTGTTTGAACTTATTCTATTACTTATGAACTTGGTTAAGATTCTGCTTCATCAACCCGAGTGACATTAAGTGAGTTTGTGTGATTATCTTGTGTTCTGAGACAAACACCGATCCTGTAGCAACTAAGTTTCTCAAGTGTTCTATTAAAATCACTTAAAATTTTCTTATGTCTCTAAAGTCCCTAACTTTTACCACATGTTTCAATCCTATGTAATATTTTTACAAATGCTTAGTTTTTTTTTAAAAAAAAATATAGGCAAATGAAATATATATCCATTTTGGTTATCAATAAATGAAATTCTTCTCCTAATTTATTTAGTTAAGAGGTAATATATAAAAAAGAATTCGTGACTTGATAAGAAAACAAAAATTGTTAAATTTAAGTTTAAATGAACAAATAATCAATAAATAGTAACCAAATTTATATATGTTTTATTTGCCTAACTTAATTATAAATTAGAAAAATATTGCAGGACCAATGAAGGGGGTCAATGCAACAGTTTCAAATAGTTGGAGAGACTTAAAACACTTAACAGATCAAATAATGAACTGACTATATTGAAACAATGAACACAAGTAAAGAACACAATAAGATGGTTTTCAAGAATGTTGTATATTGCTCTCAAGTGTTTTACAAAGTGTTACAAGGCTTAATCCTATGGACTGGTACTTGATATAATATATACTACATCATATAGCCGGTCATACTTTGAAGGCCAGTTGAAAATACTAATTTAGACAACAAGATTAATGTAAAGTCATAAAGGTAGATTGCTTTTTTTATTACTGACTATAACATAACATAGCTCACATCCTTATCTAATACAAAAAGGATAAAAGTACATAAGGGGAAAGTTACAGACTCTATGATCATAATCTACAGTTGACAAAAGTATGGACTTTTCACCAAATTGTATGAGTTGGTGAGTCTTTAGAAGTGGCAGCGGAAAATAGTTCAACTTTTGTCAAAAGTGAGTCCGAGAAAGCATGTCTTCTCAGTCTTTGGAATAAATCAGTTTCTTGGATTTGGAAGACTTTGTCTTGAAGCTTTGGAAGACTTCGTCTTTGGCTTCGGAAGAATTGGTCTTTTGACTTTGGAAGAATTGGTCTTTTGTCTTGGGAAGATTTGATACTTAGTGAATTTCATTGAGTAGTATCAAATCTTCCGAAGTAACTTTCCTTGTACTTCATATGTGCATGCTGAGAGCTCTTTGGTTGCATCAGCCTCTAAGTATACTCTTACAAATATTTCATAGGATTGAATATCTAACGAAAGTTAAGTAATTTTAAAAAGACAAAAAAACTTTAATGAATCATTCGAGAATCTTGGCTACTATTCTATAAAGTTAGCATATAAAATAATATTAAAATTAATTTTAAGCATGGGTTTATATTAAAAAGACATTTAATCTAAAAAGCCTAATCAGGATTGTGGACTTGAAATGTATTCTTATATTTTTTTAAAGATAAGGGCATTTGATCATTGTGTCAAATATGTCAACACATTGTGTGTTATACGTTAATTGTGTCAAATATCAGTTAATTGCGTCCTATATTTTGCATCATTTGTTATATGTATTTATCAATGTGTTTTACATTTTAGATCATTTTTTGTATTTTTTTATTGTTTTCATAGATTATATAAATTTGTTATCAATCACTAAATTTTATAATTAGAAGTACATAATGATTTATTTTTACCAATGCATTTTTTAAAATTCATAGTATTGAAAATAAAATAATGTGTTATTCTAGTTATTTATTTTATAGATTATATAAAGTTGTTATTTATCATTGTATTTTACAATTATAAGTACACAATGATGTTATTTCACTAATCTGTTTTTTAAAAACCATAGTGTTCAAGTTAACACAATGAAGATCAAAACACATAACGAGACATTGTCATTTTTTTTAATATATTAGATTAATCAGTTGTTAATTTATTATTATATTTTACATATTAAAGATACATAACAATATTATTCCACCATTATTTTTTTAATTCATCATTTTAGCAAAACACAATAGTTTTCAGCAAAACACAATAACTAACAAAAAGACACAATGAACTGCACTAAAAATACAATAATGAGATATGAGCTTAAAAATGTAAAGAAAAAATTATTATATTTTTATATAACAATACTGTACTTGTTTTAAAGATAAAAAAATGCTCACTTTTATAGTGTAATTTTTATGAAAAAGATAATGGTGTATATAAAAGTTATGAACGTTTAATAGAATTGAGTAACTTGGAAAAAATCAACAAAAGTGGTTTTGCTTAAATTACACATCTAACAAACTTCTTACTTACAATTTGATCTTAACAAGTGATTAAAGAGATCGACGGTTGAGATTACGTTTTATGTTTTTTACTTTTAAAAGACTTTTTATTTGAAACATTTTCTAATTTTAAATTTCATCAATTCAAATTAAAGATATTAGTTTCTTTTAAAAAAGAACATTCTAAGAGCATTCACAACTCGTTCCCTATTTTTATGTGAGTGGGTACCCTGTAAACCCTAAACCTTAAATTTATTTGGGGAAACACTATACAACTTCATAAATTTTTTAATATTTATGAAAGTGGTTGTGAGTAGATGAAAGAAAAAAGATAATGATAAATGTATGAAAAAATATTATTTAATTGAAAAAAAGATAAAAAAATAATAATATTTGATGTAATTATAAGAATAAGAACGTGAGATAAATTGTGAATGGTGTAATACCCATCATGGTGGATGGATCATGAAATGCACCTTTTGCATCACTTCCATCCCCAAATGGAGCATCACATTAAGTTTTTCACATTGATTTCCTCCCATGGTAAGCACAAGATATGCAAATCCTTTCCAACTCAATTAACAAATTCAAGTTAATAATAACCAGTTCAAAATTTATTAAACTAATTTAATTGAAAAAAAAAAGAATAAATAAAAGATATAACAAATACCTACATACATATATGCACATACACGGAGGATCAAGAGAAAACTCACTCTTAGAGAAAAAACTAAAAAACTAATACTAGTAATTTTTCATACATTATTTTTTTAAATCATACAATAAATTTAAGTCTATTTGTATCTATTTCGTACTTTTTCTCTTTAATTTACCAAAAAATTCCTTTTTATTTAAATACTATTACATTTTTCACACTACATAGACACTTAGTATATCAATCATACTACATATATGTAGCATCAATATATTACAATTTGATTTCTATCTTGTTATGAATATATAGTTTATGAAAGATTCGATCAATTAACCTAAATAACATTATACATTTAGTTGCAACGTTAAGAAGAAAAATCAAAATGAAAATCAAATCGTAATTACAAATCCATTATTTTAAAATATATGTAGTGTCTTTATTTTTTATTATCTTCATACTCTAACAAAAGAGTAATTAAGAGGGTCACGTGCTGCCATCACATTCATTATCACCAAAATTTACCCATTTTTTTTTCCTATTAAATAATTATATTAATTCTAATAATATTATTTATTTTTAGATTAAAAATAGTTTTATATAATTTATAAAAGAGATCTTATGATTAATGTAATTTCTAAAGAAGGAAAACTTTATAGAATAAGAAAATTTCCCAAAACATCACAAAAACATAATATTTTAAAATTGATATTCTTAAAAAGTAAATTTTTTATGAACCGGAAATAATTGAAATTAGGATTTATAATAAGAAAATTCTTTAAAAATGATATTTTTAAAACGGTTTATTTTGAAACAAAACGTTAAATTTTTGTTTTTGGAAACAAAAGAATTCTAAAAACAAACGTTTAAAAAGTTAATATCGTTGTTTTATTACTTATAGTCTTTGCGCATACGTGATTTTAATCATATTTTATTTTAGAATATTATGTGACAATTAATAAATTTTTAATCTATTTAATATTTTATTTATTTAACTCGTGTAATGCATAGGTTTACTAAAACTGTTACACAACATATATTTATCTTATTAAACCAGATACCGAATAGTGTCTCTAACACCATATATAACCATGTTTGAAGTAACCCTTTTATGTTAGTTAGGTTTCATTCTTCTTCATGTCAATAATATGTAATTTACTCTACAAATAAAATAAGATGAGAGACACCAAAATTAAAAAAGGACTTCTAGGAGTATTCATCGGTTTGGTTATTGATTTGTTCGATATTGAAAAGTTTTTGCACAACCAAAAGCCGAACCTAATTGAGAATATGCCCAACCGAACAAAATTCAATTGAATCCAATTCGATTCTGTTTCTGCTAAAGACCGAATTTAACCAAAATTTTATTTCTTCATTTTAAATGTTATCAAGTTTTAATTACTTGTATCAGAATTTCCGTCCATAGATATTTTCTAAAAATATATATATATATCTAACAATCAAACTTTGAGTATTTAAAAATTGAGATTTGAGATTGAGTTTTTATAATTACGGCTGAGCTAGCATATATAAATTTAATTATTAGGCTCAAATTAAAAAAAAAAAAAAAACCTTTGAAAATTTTGGGGCTTGAGTTCTTGGGCTAAACTTACAATTACCAATATATAAATTATACGTATTAACTTCATTTAAATCGGTTATACCCAGTGGCGGAGCTTGAAATATTGTATAAAGGGAGCCGAAAGTATCAAGACTGCAGGACCGGTGCAGGGGAGCAATGCAACAGTTTCATAATGGATGGAGAGACTAGAACAATTAACAGATCAAATAGGAAACCGGCTAAATGAAACAAAGAACAAATGTAAAGAACACAAGCAGAACACAAGTAATTGGTTTTCAAGAGATGTATATTGCTCTCAAGTGTTTTACAAATGTTACAAGGCTTAGTCCTAAGGACCGGTACCTGAGATACTTTATACTACATCCTAGAGCCAGCCATACTTTGAAGGCCAGCTGGAACACTAATCTAGACAACAAGATCAATGTAAAGTCAAAAGACAGATTTGGCTTTTGACTATTGACTGTGACATGCCGTAGCTCAAATCCTTATCCATTACAAAAAGGATAAAAGTACAAAGTATAAAGTTACAGACTCTAAGACCTTAATTTACAGTTGACAAAAGTATAGAGATATCACCAACTTATATAAGTCGGCAAGTCTTTAGACGCAACAGAAAGTTATTAGGTTTAGTCAAAAGCATGTCAGAGAAAACATGTCTTCTCTGTCTTCGGAAGAAATCAGTCTCTCGGCTTCGGAAGACATTGTCCTGAAGCTTCGAAAGACTTCATCTTTGGGTTAGAAAGAAACGGTGTTTTGGCTTTGGAAGATTTGACACTTAGTGAATTTCTCTGTGTTTTGTCAAAACTTCCAAAGCAACTTTCTTTGTACTTCAGTTGTGCATGCTGAGAGCTCTTTGTTTGCATCAGTCTCTAGGTTAACTCTTACAAACTACCCCTAGGCTGATGCTACCAAAAGTTAAGAATCATTTTGAGTCTTGATCTTTATCTATTGATGGTCCTCATCAGAATCAAGACCATTCCCATCTTCATCAATTAGTCAGGATTCCTTAGACTCTCAAAGTATCATCTCATATCAAAGAGATCATGCAAAGGAAGGTCAAGCATGTTTTGCTAGAAGTATACGTCTTGACCCCCTTGATCTCTAGTGACATACCATCTGTCTGGGTTAGTAGCAAAGGCCCAAGACAAGATGGGTCTCTCAGTAGCAAGAGACTTTGAAGGCCAGCTGGAACACTAATCTAGACAACAAGATCAATGTAAAGTCAAATGGCAGATTTGTCTTTTGACTAATGACTATGACATGCCATAGCTCACATTCTTATATATTACAAAAAGGATAAAAGTACAAAGTAAAAAGTTACAGATTCTAAGACCTTAATCTATAGTTGACAAAAGTATGGAGATATCACAAACTTATATAAGTCGGTGAGTCTTCAGAGATGGCAGCGGAAAGTTGTTCAGCTTTAGTCAAAAGCATGTCAGAGAAAGCATGTCTTCTCTATCTTTAAAAGAAATCAGTCTCTTGGCTTTGAAAGACTTTGTCTTGAAGCTTCGAAAGACTTCATCTTTGGCTTCGGAACAAATGGTCTTTTGGCTTCGAAAGATTTGACACTTAGTGAATTTCTCTGTGTTTTGTCAAATCTTCCAAAGTGACTTCCTTTATACTTCAGTTGTACATGCTGAGAGCTCTTTATTTGCATCAGTCTCTAAGTTAACTCTTACAAACTCTCCCTAGGCTAATGCTACCAAAACTTAAGAATCACTTTGAGTCTTGATCTTTATCTATTGATAGTCCTTATCAGAATCAAGACCATTCTCATCTTCATCAGTTGGTCAGGATTCCTCAGACTCTCAAAGTATCTTCTCATGTCAAAGAGATCTTGTAAAGGAAGGTCAAGCATGTTTTGCTAGAAGTATACATCTTGACCCCCTTGATCTCTAGTGACATACCATCTGTCTGGGTTAGTAGCAAAGGCCCAAGACAAGATGGGTATCTCAGCTGTAAGAGACTCTACTTGAAGTGAGTTGAATGAGCAGTCTCTTCTTGGTCACCCTTAGGATGCTCTGACTCATCTTGAGGTGCAGAGGTGGATGCCTTGGACTTCTTCTTCTTGTCCCTTCTTATGGCCATCCTCTTCCTCTTTTGATACTTTAACTGAGAAGTTTGGTCTTGAATACCATATGTTTCTTCTTTATCCTTCTTAGTTGGGTCCTTTTCCTTCACAAGTTCAAAAGAAGAAGAATCAGGACCCTGCTGTGGGTCAGAATATGAAGCTTGCTGAGATGCAGCTTTAAGTCCATGTTGAGTTGTCTCTTATGGTTCAACCTTGACCTCAACTTTAGATATAGCCAGACTTGGTAGAGAATGCAAGTCAACTAGCTCATCCTTCTTAATCTTCTGCTTGATCACTCTAATGTGTTCATCCATGGTGGATAGAGACATTTGTGACATATGGTAATTTTTCGTTGCCAAACTCAGTTAGTTTCGTTAGGTCTTGTATACATGTGTCGTGAGCACACACTAGTTGTCGTTGAACGTTGGTGATTTAATAATAATTAACTATGGTTAACAGATAATAATTTAATGAATAATTTTGATTATTAATTTGTGGTTATGTGATTCATGAATTTTAAATATTATTTGTGAATTTTACTTTATAACGTGACAACGTGTGATATTTGGTTCATGTGTTTTGTTGCTAGTTAAAAATATATGATTATTATCGTTGAATAATAATACATGAGTTTTGTAGTTAAAAGTATTTAAAAAGTGTTATTATTCTAAATGGACCATATGTCCCCATGGTCCAGGCTGATAGTAAAGGTGGAGCAATGATTTCCAAAGATCCTACAAAGTACTCAGATGAAGATCTGAAGAAAATGGATGTGGATTCAAAGTCTCTATGGCTGATCAAAATGAGCATACCCAACAGCATCATGCATGGCTTCAAGAAATTTACAACTACTCAAAAGTTGTAGGAAGCTTTGAAAGCTAGATTTGAAGGAACAGAGGACATGAAGGAAGACAAAAGAGATTGAAACAGAAGTTCAAAAATTTTGGTTTCATAAGGGGAGAAACCATGACTTCTACATATCTTAGATATGTTAAACTTCTAGACTCTCTAAATAAAGCTGGAGTGAAGATGGAGAATAATGATATTCTCGGACAGTTCTTAAGATCCTTACCAAAAACAAGGACAATTTATATTGTGTCCATCAGAAGAACTGAGAATCTGAAGACAATGACTCTTGAGGAATTATATGGCATCCTCAGTGCTTATCAAATGGAGATGGATGCAGATGAAGAATCACTGGGTAGATCTTCAAACTCCTTAAAGTCATCAGCTCTCATGGCCCTTATTCATGAGCCAGTTCATTATCACTCCCAAGTCTATCAAACTCCCATGGTGACTCATCAAGCATCGATGATAACCTACCCCGAATCTCCAACAGCTAAATCTTAATCGTTACAATCATTTTGCAGATGGAATCAACCAACCTTATCATTCTTTTCACAATCCTATCCCATTAACTCTGCTTTCATTAGTGACCAAGCCAACTTCTTTCAACTCTCTAAAGAAGCTATGGAGTGTATTCATCCAGATGACCTTGAAGAAATGGATATCAACTACCAGATAACAATGATATCCTTCAGGGCCAAGCAGTTTCAATAGAGAATTAGAAGAAAATTCATAAAGCAGAGAAGATCAGGATTTGAATTTGACAAAAGCAAGGTCAAGTGTTTCAACTACAACCAACTAGGACACTTTTCCAAGGAATGCAAAGCACCAAAGTCTAACCCATCTCCTCTAAGCTCATTAAACCATCAACAACACTCAACTCATCAAGGCCCTTCCTCCTCATTTAGCCTAAGAAATATAGCAGCAGTAGCCTAAGGAGAAGAGGTGATTGACTGGAGCTTCCAAGTGGAAGATGTCACACCCATTAACAATGCATTAATGGCTGGAAGCTTAACTTCCTTCCCCCAGGTAACATCTAAACCTTGTTGTACCCCAAAATATGTAGTTAAGGTTAATTTGATAGAAATCACAATTTGGATCTCATGAAAGATGTTAAATCAATCAAGCTTCTTAACACTAATTTTAAGAATACTAACCAAGCTTAAAAAGATAAAATAATAAAGCTAGAAAAGATTTTTTCACAATTAAAACATGAAAAAACCAACTTAGAGACCGAAATTAATGATCTCTGAGGAGTTTAAAATCAGCACAAGTTGATTTAGCCATAGCTAAAACCTATGCTGATAAATATAATATTCAAACAGAAAAGTTTAAAAAATTACTTGCATTTACTGAGAACACCCAAAAGTTGTATCTAACCAAGACAGGTTTAGGGTATAATTCTATGAAACCACTAACAACATACACTCCCACATATACCCCTAAGTGCAGCCTTGAGGTAAACAAGCAAGTATCTGCCAAACACATCTGTACAAAGGCATATGTTGAAAGGATTAAGAAAACAAAAAATGAGGAGAAGGATGGAAAAGTTAAAGATGTAGATGAAGAGGAGGAGAAGAAAGAAAAGGAGGAGGAGAAAAGGGAGGAAAAGGATTGAAGGAAAGAAGATCTGAAGGCAAAATCAAAGCAGGATGTGATTAAGAAGATAAAGTTTGTAAAAGAAAAGTCATCTTTTGAATCACATCAACTATCTGTCGAGTCAGATTCTTCTACCAAGACAAAGTTTCACTTAAAGCAAAACTGCAACAAGAAAGACCTCACCGGAAGTTGTTATGCTGGAACCTCAAACTCTTCAGAAATGAGACCCCAACCATACATTCAAAAGTCCATTTCTGAAGCAGTTGAAATTCATAAAAAGAGGTTTCCAAAGAAGAAGATAGACCTATCCACTCATGCTGATCAAGAGAAAAACAAGAAGATGAGTGGAACCAAGGGAGGGAAGAATGAGAAGATAAATAAGGAGCTACAATCGGGCGGATGCTGAAGTCATCAAAGCAAAAGATAAAGACCATATGCCTAATGTGTTGGGAAGACAATCATTTTGCAAAAGATTGTCAATACAATACCCTTGCTCACTCCTTAAAACACCTCAAACCCTCGAAGAAGTCTGCAACTGCTAAAAAACCATCAAAAGAACATATTCAGTGAAAACTTCACTCAAGTGCCGATATCAAGAAAAATTCAGCACCCATGAATGATCTGCCGAATAAGTCAGCAATTACAGATCAAAAGTAAAGGAAGAAGTTGGAGAACCCTTCACCATATCCAAAAGCTTCAAAAGGTCACACCAAAAAGGATAACGTCAAATAATTAGGCAAAGTCAAACAAAAAGCCTGGGAACCAAAGACATCTGCCGAATCCTTAGTTGACCCAAAACCAACTCACACCCCCTCAGTAGTTATCATTGACTTAAAACTACTGAAAACTAGATGACCCAAGACTAAACAGGCTTAGGTCCCCATTCATCACTAATCAAATTATTTTGGTGCAGGATCATCCACAGGCCTAAACTAACTTGTGGATTGTGGATAGTGGATTCTCTCTGCACATGATAGGTGATATAGCATGCCTCCTGACTCTTGAACCATATGACGGTGGATCCGTTGCCTTTGAAAGTGATACAAAAGAGGATACATTACTGGCAGGGGGGATAATCAGCAATGGTAAGGTAAGTTTTGATAAGGTGAACTATATGAAAGAGTTAAATTATAATCTACTGAGTGTGTCTCAGTTATGTGACCAAAAACATAACACTCTTTTCACAGAGCATGAATGTATTGTCTTATCCCCTGGGTTTGAAATTCCAAAAGATAATACACTTTTAAGAGCTCACAGAAAAGATAATATGTACATGCTCAACATGCAGAATGCATCACCTTTTGAAAATGTATCTTTTTTTTATTTCCAAAGCTTCCTTGATTGAATCCTTTCTTTGGCACAGAAGATTGGCATATGTGAATCTCAAAAACATGAATAAACTAGTTCGAAATAGGTTAGTCACCGGACAACCGAATAAGGAATTTGCATGTGCTGACCAACGTGTTGCTTGTCAAAAGGGAAAGCAACATAAATCTTCTCATACGTCTAAAGAAATGAATTTAGTCATAACTCCTTTAAACCTACTACATGTGGAATTGTTTGGACCAACAAGTTTAAAGAGTTTGGGTAGAAAATCTTATTTCTTGGTAATAATAGATGATTTTACAAGATTCACTTGGGTTTTCTTTTTAGAAACTAAAGATAAAACTGCTAAGATTTCAAGATAATTTATTATCAAAATTGAGAATCAAATTGATCAAAAAGTTAAAATAATTAGATGTGATTAGGGTAGTGATCACGAGTCAATAATTTAGTATTTAATTGAACTAAATGTGTGATTTTACATCATGATTATGGTGGAATAGTTTCAAGTTGTTTGTGTTTTGATTTATAGGTAATAGGAGCTAAAGAAGGCTTATTTTGGAGAATAAGGAGCCAAACACGAAACTACAAGAACTAAAGATGTAAATATCAAAAGTTACAAAAAGGCACAAATTTAGGTGTACCGGCGTATTATACGCCGGGTATGGGCGTATAATACGTCGGTCGGCGTATGGCGGCGTATCAGTGGGCGTATTTGGAAAAAATTATAGAAATTTGGGTGTAGGAACATTGATATGGGCGTATGATACGCCCAGGGTTGGCGTATCATACGCCGGTCACTAACCAACATCCGGATTTTATGGATCTTGAAGTTTATTTAAACACATCCAACCTCAATTCGAAGAACAACTTTTCCCAGCCAAAATCTAGCAAATTTAAGGTGATTTTGGGTGCTTTCAAGCTTCCCAACTCACACCAAATCATCGTTGATCATCATCAAATTAAGATTGAAAAAGTAATGAAGACGATGAGTGGCTAGTTCGTTCTTGATTGCTTTCGGGTGGATAGTTCTTGCAAGTGAGATGGTTAGTCATGTTTAGGGTTTTTTATGTTGATCACTTTGTGATTAAATGTAATTGAAGGTTTTGATTGAGTTAAACAATTTTTTATAAAGAAAGTTATTTACTTTATCATCAGTTTTCGGTTCCTTGTATTGTTAGCTCATTGAAACAAGTAGATAACTTGATATAGATGAATTGGTAACCTTATGAATGAACGAGTCTTAAAAGATTGTTCCTTGGTTATCACTTCAATCAAAAGCTAAGATCTTGAGTTGTGTTATGCAACCCTAAAGTACACTTGATAACCCATTGATCTTGAAGAACTTGAAACCTGGAAGTGATTGTTTCTTATTATTTAATCAAATTCGTTTCAAAGTTTGTTGCTTTTTGCAATTGTTTTCTTAATTTCATTCGAAGTTATAATTTTTAATATTAAAGTTCATGTCTTTAAGTTAACTGAGTCATATTGTTAAACACTTTTCACATATTCCTGTGGAGACGACCTTACTTACCCTTACACAATAAAGGTAACCAAGACCGATATCGTAACTTGTTTTTATTAAGTCTCGACAACTAGATCAGGTAGTGAATTCAAAAACCACACCCTTGATTCTTTTTGTGAATCTAAAGGTATTGCTAGGCAATATAGTGCTTCTAAAACTTCTCAGCAAAACAAAGTTGCTAAGAGGAGGAATAGGACACTTATTGAAGCTGTAAGGACTATGTTGTATAACTCCAAACTTTCTATAACATTATGGGCTGAAGCAGTCATCACTGCATGTTATGCTCAGAATAGAGTGTTGATAGTCAAGACACATGGAAAAACCTCTTATGAATTCTGGCATAAGAAAAGACCATTCATAAGGTTCCTCAGACCTTTTGGATGTCCATGCACCCTACTTAATACCAAAGGTCATCTATCCAAATTTACTGAGAAATCAGTAGATGGATTCTTTGTTGGTTACTCATCACAAGCTAAGGCTTACAAAGTATATGACAAAGTTGACCATACTATTGAGGAATCTGAAAATGTCATATTTAATGAAAATTCCTCAAATAGTGTTAGAAATACTCCAAGTTGGATGTTTGATCTAAATGGATTCACAAATGCATTTAATCATTTGATTGAGAATGTTTCAGGAGACTCTATTAACAGGTCAGCAGATATACAAGCGCCAAGTACTGAAGATCACAGGGTAGATCTACCACAAAGACCCAGTCACAACTAGTCATTTGCTGACATAATCCAACCATATTCAGCAAAGGTAGATGCTAGTACCACAAACAATGTGGGTCATCTATCACTTGCTTATTATGACTCATTAGATGAAGAGTCTTATGATCATCGTGGTACTAGACAATCTCCTGGAAATTATCAAAGTATGACAAGGGCTGAAGATAGAGTCAATTCAGCAGATGAACCAGGAAATCCATCTGTTGAACTTCCTGAATTCATAAAGAGCATCTAGTTGAGAATGTCATTGGCAATGTAAAAGTGGGTGTCAAGACAAGAAGCAGGGTGAATGAAGCAAACATTTGTTTGTTTTCATGCATCCTTTCTCAACTGGAACCAAATAAAGTTGATGAGGCCTCAAGAGACAACAGTTGGGTAGAAGCAATGCAAGAAGAGCTTCTTCAATTCACTCGGCAGAAGGTTTGGAAACTACATGCACTTCCAAAAGGGAAATTTGTAATAGGGACCAACTGGATTTTTAGAAATAAGAAAAATGATAGAGACATTGTTATCAAGAACAAAGCCAACCTTGTGGTATAGGGGTACACACAAGAAGAAGAGATTGACTATGATGAAGTATTTGCTCCTAGGGCCAGACATGAAGCAATTAGAATTTTTCTAGCATTTGCTGCCTCCAAAGACTTCAAGGTGTTTTAAATGGATGTCAAGAGTACATTTCTCTATGTTTAGATTGATGAAGAAGTCTATTTTGCCAACCTCTAGGCTTTGAAGATCCCAAGTATCCAGATCATGTATGTAAAATTGATAAAGCCCTTTATAGTCTTCATCAAGCACCAAGCAAATGGTATGAGACGCTCTCTTCATTTCTTCTGAAAAATGGATATATCAGGGGATCAATAGACAAAACTCTCTTCACCATGAAGGTTGAGTTGGATATTATCTAAGTACAAGTGTATGTTAATGATATCATCTTTGGGTCTACAAATGAGAGCTTTTGCAAAGCCTTTGAAAGTCTGATGAAGTCAAAATTCGAGATGAGTTCAATGGGAGAACTCACCTTCTTTCACGGGCTACAAGTGAAACAAACCTCTGATGGCATCTTCATAAATCAATCTAAGTATGTTCCGGACATCTTAGTAAGATTTCAAGCTACTGATGCTAAGGCTGCAAAAACCCCAATGTCGATGACATGTTCATTAACTCTTGATATTGAGGGGGAAGCAGTTTATCAGCAATAGTATCGAGCCATCATTGGATCTCTCATGAATCTCACAGCAAGCAGACAGATATCATGTTTGCTACGTGCCTATGTTCAAGATTCCAAGCTGCTCCAAAGGTGTCACATCTAATGGCTGCCTAGAGAATTCTGAAGTATCTCAAAGGGGAACCTAAGTTGGGATTATGATACCCTAAGAGTGCTGACTTCAATCTCTATGGATATACAGATAGTGACTATGGAGGATGCAATATCAACAAAAAGTCCACCTCAAGAGGATGTCAATTTCTAGGGGGAAGACTGGTTTCATGGCAATGTAAGAAGCAAACTTATGTCTCTACATCAACTGTTGAAGCAGAATACATTGTTGCATCTAGTGTTGTGCTCAAATGTTGTGGATCCCAAACTCAACTTAGAGATTATGGAGTTACTTTCAAGAATACTCCAATTCACATTGACAACAACAGTGCCATCTCTATCACCAACAATCCTATTCAGCATTCAAAGGCAAAGCACATTGATATCAGGTATCATTTCATTAGAGACTGTGTAGAAAAGAAAATCATTAAAATTAATTAAGGTCCATACAAATAAACAATATGCAGATTATTCAGAAAGGTTTTTGATGAATCTAGATTTAAATATCTTGTATATGATATTGGGATGATAAAATTGAATAATTAAATGATTTATATAATAATATTTGAAAGTTTTGTAAAAAAATGCTTTTCTTGATAAAATGGGAAAAACTGCATATCTGCCGAAATCTTCAAATCAGTAGATAAATATGTATATGTCGAATATCAGTAGATATCTAGGTATCTGCCGAATTAAGCAATTCTTGGGTAAAGCGGGTATCTGCCGAATGGGAAGATTCGGCATATAGAATGACTTCAGCACATGCTTTTGAGAAAGATTTGGTAGGTCCCACTTTCATCTTCCAATAGGTAGTGGTGCCGTATTAGTTAGCTGAAAAGACTGTTTCTTCATCTCACACCTTCAATTTCAACTTTTACGGTGGTAAATACTTTAAATTTCACATTTTTATATTATCCATAACTGTTAAAATCGGTGGTTTCCCACCTTTATCTTCATTCTTCCTCATAAAGCAAACCCTCAAACCATCAATCTCTCATCAAAAATCAACCAACTTTCAATGGCCGCTCAAACCCTAGAATTCCAACCAAACCGCAACATCACTACATCACTTCAACCTATAGGTGATGAGATCTATGACCCTGTTCTTTAATTCCTGAGAAATATCAATTACTCTTTTGCTATCACCATAGACCCAATGACCTGTGAGTCACATATCAAGGAATTCTGGACCTCATGCTCCATTCAAAGAGAACGTGAAGAAAAGGTCCTCATGACGACAGTGCAAGGAATGAAGGTCACCATTTCGTGTTCCAAATTCGTCAACATCTAAAGTTGAACGATTCAAATGGTGAATCTTTTTCTCCAAAGAAGTGGTTAGTTCCACCTTCAAGGAGATGGGATATGAAGGAACCCTCCAGACATCCACCTTCTCCAAATAACTAGTATATCACTGGAGAATAATCCTTCATATCTTCTTGCACTGCTTGTCTAAAAAGTTCGAAGGATGGGATCAAGTATCATTGCATTTAGCAGGGGCTTTCCATGGTCTGGTAAAACATTAGAGTTACAATTTCTCAAACTTCATTTTTCATCATATGTGCAAAAATGTAACTGTAGCAAAATTTAAGTTTTTAATGTACCCTAGATTTGTACAAGTAATGTTACAAAAACAATTAGGGTATAAACTAAACTTAGTGGAGTTATTCATTCCCTTGGAACTTTAAACAAAGAAATATTTTCAAAGTTCAGAGCAACCCCAAATCATTTTTAGGGATGGTGACTCCCTTATTTGGGCACATGCTTGAGGTCACTGAGCCTCAGGGAGACAGCATGGTTACACCCACCATTACTGATCCCACACCCTTCATTTAAAAGCCAAAATCACTCAAACACAAGCGAACCCTGCTCCTTCTACTGCAAAGTTACAGCCCCCAAATCACCCTCTCTTAAAAAGGCAAGACTAGAAAATAGGGTCCTAGTCAAGTCAAAGGTGCTAGCCACCCCTAAACAAGGCTCAAAGAAGACGGTTCTATTCCTTTTCTTATGATCAGACCCATACACAACCTGTAAGCCCTTAATTGGAGTCCCAACACTCCATTAAGAAAACCAAAAGGATATCCACATAACTGAGACAACTTCTAAGGAAGAAGTTTATTAGGATCTGGTTCACATACCGGGCTAATAGACACAACCCATTCTCTCCCAAAAACATGTCAACCACCCAGGATGATGATATTCTTGTCTATAAGCATGAACCACTGTCTCCCCCTTCCTATATAACAATACAGTGGTGACTGAGTGTTTACAGCAACACTGACCCACATCCTTGATCCTAGGGAGGGAAGGATCAATGTGGACGAGGTTGCCTCTACTGTTGATCCACCAATTGACTAGTAGGACAAAGACAACATAATAAGATCTCAACCATGACAAATACCCTTGAGAATGTCTTCTTGGAGTCATTCTTTAAGTTGAGGAATCCAGGGTGCCAAGAAACCATATCTGGTGGTGAGGGTGCAGAGGCTAGGCATAGTACCACATCTTCTAAGGATTCCATACTTGTGATGAGGAAAGTATGAAACATATTGATGAATTGACGGCCTATAACCTTGATCTTGCACAAAGATTGACATTCATACAAGAATAAAACACATAATTCAGGTTTATGCTGAAGAAGCAGCAACGTTTCTTGAATTTGAGAACTGTCTACTAAAGTATTCGGCAGATAGAGTATCTGAGTTGGAAACTCACTCAGAACTCTACATCAACAAGCTGCAAGAGTTGTCACCCTTGAAGAACAACTCACCACTCTATAGCAAGCTGTTACAAAGGCAAGGATCTTGAGAACAGTTGAACATCTCTCAAGAGACCATTAACCTTGGAAAATCCCTCATCCTGAGACTTCAACTTTCAGCACCACAAGGAACCTTTGGATGTGCCCTTCCTCCATCAACTTAGTGTTATATGGAATCTCAGATGATGCTATCAAAAGGGGGAAGATGAGCCCAAAGAAGTGAAGACATCTTCAGAGTGACTACTCAAGTCATTCAAGCAAAACAACCAGTCTCCTTTCCCTCACAATGGACTGATAAGTATGAGACTCTATCAGAAGCTGAAGTCAACTTGAATAAGCTTCTTGATAGGTATGGCTATGATAGTGAAGAGAAAAGAAGTCGAGGGCCAGGGGATAATAAGGAGGTGAACCAAAAGGTTCTACTTGGGAGAGGAAAGATGGACATGATAAAGAGATCCAGCACTTCTTCTTTACTCTCTCTAAACGGAAATAGAATGATGAGAAATCATCACAGAGAGAGATAATGCTAGGACTCAAAGCCTCTCCAAGCATCTGCTGAAGAAGAAACGCCACTACTGAAAGTGCTTTTAGAAGCTGCTGAAGTACTGACAAGTCAAGTACTGATGCAATGCTAAAAGTACCATTCAAGAGACTTCTTCGGTAGATGAGCCCTCAGAAAAGATGTTGGTTTACACAAGGGGTACCCAGACCATGGATGATTATATGGAAAGGCATGGAGTAACACTTGAAGCTAAACCTACCAAACTTCATAAGGATGCACCTAAGTCTGAACTCAAAAATCAGCTGAGGTTATATTTGGTCAACCAGAGGTTGAAACTAAAGCCCAAGTAAACTCTGAGTGAACGTGGAGACTGATGGCCAAGAAGTCACTATTGAGGCTGAGAAAGCTCAGAAAACAGTCAATGATCCCAAGTCAGCTGGTGAGGCATCAAGTTTAAATCTTAGGCCTTCGGCAATCAGACCTACTAAAATCTCTACTTCTGATAAAGGTAAGAGACCCTATAACTGCTGAAGAAGAGATAGAATCGAATCATTAAAATCAAAGGCTAGATTTCTAATGACCAAAAAGGTGGAGTTGTTCCCATAAGGTGAAGGAGATATGAGAGTTCTGAAGGAAGGCAGATCTCAAAATCCTTAGAGAAAAGGAATATCATTGCACTAACCAAGAGTGCAAAGGATTCAAGAGCTGCAAGAATAGCATCTAGAGAATTCAACCATGGTGGTGAACCTACCGAACAATCTAAAAAGCTCCACCTAGATCAAAGACTAAAGTATCAAGAAAGTGCTATCTAAGTCATCCAGGCATCTACCGAAAGCACTCAAAGGTCAGCTCAGCATGCTTCAACAGCCATAACTACCAAAGCCAGTCCTGTGATCTCATCTGTAAAGAAAGAAAAAAAGATGAAGAAAAATGTCCTAGCAGCTCAACTTGAGTTGAAAGGATACAATTTAATGAGATCATAAAGTGGAGCAATGCTTAGATCAAGTCTAAACTGATAGTTGCCACTCCACGCTGAAATGGAGAAAGTAGCTGAGTCAGCTAGAAGAAAGAGGGTTGAATCAAAGAAGAAAAAAGGAGAAGAGTTCTGCAAAAGTTCAGGGATAAGCAGCAGATGAAGCAATTTCTCATATACTATGGTTTCTCTGGTAGAAAGTAGGATCAAGAGTATGTAAAACTTTTGATCTGAATATTAGAGAATCAAGAAGAAAGTTGCTGCTGGGAGAGCTCCAAAGCTTGAACAAGCCAGGGGCAATAGGAGAGACAACAGGCCAAATCAAGAAAATTACTCAAAAGTCCTCCCATCTGGCGACCAGGCCTCCATCATCCCCTAAATCTTCATCAACGGTCTTGATAATGAGAAGCCTATCTTTTCAGTCTTTGCAAAGAACACAAAAGCCCCAAAGAAAGTAAAAAAGCAAGGATTGTTGATCCAGAAGTTGAGGAGAAGATACTTCAAGAAGCCAAAGTGTTGGCAGCTGGGTATTTTGCTCAAATGAAGAAATTTGTTGTCAAGAGGGTCAATTGAGAAATCATTTACTATGACAATAGAATGAGGTACTTAATCTTCCCATTGACATCCTAGAACAAATTTTTGAGTACTTTATATCTTTGGATGTAAGAATGACAAGTCCAAGATACTGATGCATAAAGTATCACCTTAGTCAATCTGATGCTAGTGAAGAAGTCCTTGAAACTCCACTATTAGCACATTGATACCATAGTGGAGTGGAAATATGATCATAAGAAAAACACTTCTGTATACCAGATCAGCACTTGGAAGAGTAGCTTACTCAAGAAACCAATTGGTTTGCTTCAACAGTTTGATAGAGTTGACTTAACCAGGATGAGACTAAGGAACCCAAGAATAATTATGAGGCAAGGGAGGTGGAAATGGTTTTAATAAGAATCTATGCAGGACCGTTAAAGGGTACTTAAGCTTGCACTTAGTAACACACTTAGGAGGATCTTAAGATCACTTAACAATTCAAATAGGAAACTATGAACTTTTACTGAAGATACAAGACAAACACAAGTAAAAGCAAGAGCAAGAACACAAGATAAAATTTTCAAGGAAGTTATATATTGCTTCTCTAGTTCCATTACAAGTGTTGTACAAGTGTATTGTGAATACAAGAACCGGGACTATTATCCTACATCCTACAACCGTCAATATGCAAAAAGACAGTTGGAAGTGACTAATCTAGACAACAAGATCAGCCTAAAGTCAAACGGCAGATTGCCTTTTGACTAGTGACTATGACAAGCCATAGCTCACTAACTTTCCTATTACAAAAAGCCAAGAAGGAACAAAAACAGAAACTTGCAGGCGAAGAACTATCTACTTTATCATAAAGTATGGAAGTTTCACCAACTAGTGATAGCAGGTGAACTACCAGAGCATGTAGCGGAAAGTAGGTTGCTTTATGATAAAGTTGATGGAAAAGGTATCTTTCTCTCTCTTCAGAAGAAAATCAGTCTTGTCTTTAAACAGCTTCAGAAGACTTTGTCTTGAGAGCTTGGAAGACTTCATCTTTTACCTTTGGAAGAGTGAGTCTTTGGCTTCGGAAGACTTTACACTTAGAATATTTTCCAAGTTTCAGTGTAAAGCTTCCGCAATAGTTTCTTCTGAACTTTGGCTTCGAAAGATTTTACACTTAGCATTTTTCTTGAGTGTGTAAAACTTTCGAAGCTAGTTCACCTTTGTTCCGAAGTGCATGTTGGAAGACTTGGTTGTTTTGGTATCTTTTGGTGCATCAGCCTCTTAACTTCAGAGGTTCCTACAAACTCTCCCTAGGCTGATCTACAAACAGAGAGGTTCTTCAGACTGGGATAGTCCACATGAGGATCTTCAGAAGCCTTCTTCATCAGCAAATCTAGATTCTTCAGACTCAAAGTACCTTCTCATGTCATAGAGTCATGCAGAGGGAGTTCAAGCATATCACTTGTGAAGTAGACATGTTATTCTCCCTGATCTCTAGTGACATACCATCGTCTGGATCTTCAGCAAAAGTCCAAGACATAATTTGCCTTCTAATAGAGAGGGCTCTACTATGATAGGAGTGGTTGAGAGTCCTCTTCATGCACTTCCTCAGGATGTTCTGACTCATCCTAAGGTTGGGAGGAGGATGCCTTTCTTCTTTTCTTCTTTGAAGATGATCTTCTTTTGGCCATCCTCTTTTTCCTCCCTGATGATGTTAACTGAGAGGGTTGGTCTTCAGTACCAAGTTCTTCAGTGTTCTCTCAGTGGGATCTCCTCTCTCCCAGTTTCAGAAGGAGAGGGAGGAGAACCCTGCTATGGGTTTGAAGATGAAGTTGGCTGTCGTGTAGCTTCAGGTGCAGGTGGTGTTGTCTCTGTAGGTTCCACCTTTACCTCAACTTCAGGTTGAGCTTGACTTGATGATGAAGAAGGTCCACAAGCTCTCCCCTTTTATCTTCTGCTTGATCACCTAATGTGCTCATCCATTGTGGATAGAGACATGGGACCAAGCCTCCTTTCGGAGAACCCATACAGCTTCAAGAAGCTCATCCTCTCTGCCTATCTGCAGACTTTTCTGACTTTCTGGATGATGGCTCTTGATTTTGCAGCTTCTTCCCTTTGCCTCTTCTTGCAGCTTGCCTTTCTTTCTTAGCTGCTCTTCCAGCTGCTTATTGTATTCAAATAATATATAATTAAAGGCAAGGGAAGAGTGCAGGTGCCTGATAGAGACCTGTGGCACTCAGGTAGTTGATCATCTTTAATATTTCTTTCTTTCATCAACTACCTAAGTTTGTTCAGCGCCACAGTCTCTGACTCAGGACTTTCTTGAACTGGGGAGAGGAAAGGAATGTTCTTGTAAAGCCTTTTTCTCCTTATTTCTTCCTTGTGTTTGAGGGTCAGGCTGCATCCTCTGCTTCATTCCTCTCCTTTGACAATTCAATGTTAGCCAGTTCATTTAACTCCTCTAAGGGGAGAGAGGAGATTCATCTATGTTGTAGTTCCTGGTCCCTAGATAGTTGAGCCTGGCTGCCCTTAATCATTTTCTTGAGTGTTTGGTATAGGGGCAGCTAGAAATGCAGCTTGTATGAATCCTGGGGAACCACTTGAACTCTCTCCCCTCGGCTTCCTCTTCCTCTCTCTTTTTTCTTTCAAATCTTAGGAGTCATCTTCTTTTGCCTTGTCAATTCTAGATCGTGATGATCAACTGAGGAGGAGCTTTGGCCTCTTGCTTGATTCAGCAGTCAAGCTCTGGCCAGAGAGAGGTTGTGAAGCACCATCACAGCTAGTGCCTCACTGAGGGTATGGGGTGCTGGAGGAGATCTTGTCTCAAGGTTCACAGTCTCAGCCTCTGGGCCTTCAGTCAAAGCTTTCCCTTAGAAGCTAATTTGGGATACCTCAACATCCAGTTGACCAAAGGCTTCAACTGCTAGCCTCTGTTACATGATGCAGTTCTCTTTTGAATTCTGCCAGCACCCAGTCTTGAATTCGATTGGCTAATCTGACAGCTTGTCTGTTATTGCTGGGGTTGACAAGGCCAGATCTACCAAGTTTCTACTCTCATAGAAACTCACGGTAGAGATGTTGAGAATTTCTTGTTGACCCTGAGCTCTAGAGATCAAAGAGCTTTCCTATCACTGTCATACCCCCAACCCCAGATGGGTTCTCAGATGGGGCAGACATTGGTCTTGGTACTCCCTCTCAAAAAGTTATTGAATGAGCAGTTCCAGATCACTCTCTAGAGGAGGTTGCTGAGGATGGACAACTACAAGATAGGATGGTGAGTCTGTATGTCCATACTTGAGGAAGAAATCCCAGGTTCTGTGGTTGTCAGAACTTCCCCCCTTTTTGGTAGCATCACCCTCATGAATAGGTGAGCTGGGGAAGTGATCCATAACATCCACAGGTTCTTGTGGACCTGGATGAGTTTGTCCTCTAGGTCTCTCAGCTAACTGGCCCTTGAGATCGGTGATCTCAAGTTGCTGGTCATGGACCCTCCTTTGCAAGATAGTCACTGTGATTCAAGGTGAGCTATCTGTGAAACCAGTTGGGTGCAGATGTCTTCGAGTTGGTGCACCCTGAGTTTCAGACTCCCTCATCTTCAGTTGAAGAATCATTGGGGGATGAAGAGGTGAATCGAGGTCTGCTCCTTCACCACCAGCATAGGGTTCTTGGCTGCTAGATTTCCTCCTCCTATAAGACAGTGTCAAGAGGCTCGGTTGTCGTGGTTGAGGTCTTAAGATGTAATCACTGGCAACAGTGAGAGCCTCTTCCATATGGATCTCCTGGACAATCACAGGAAGATCCACCTCAGTTGGGGGTGTCTGATGTGGGCTAAGGTGAAGAAGGAGTACTCATCTCCTTGGAGTGTGGGTAGAGAGGGGAGAGTCATGATACTCACTGAAACCCAAATCTTCTCAGAGTAGAAGTCAAGGCTGGGTATGGGGCAGTTGAGATCAAGAGGCTGGGATGGTAGCTTTCCCTGAAGGTTGATCACTAGAGTGTTGAGATTAGAGTGATGGCTTAGGCTGTTTGTGGAGTGTGAGCTCATCAGGCTGAGCATGAGGAACCTCAGCACTGATTGTTTGAAAGATGAGAGTGGTTTGCTCCTTAGGGGAAGTGGAGAGCTCGAGATTCCACTTCCTCGGTATGGGTTGTGATATGGGGCCTGCACATGCTCAGTAGCAAGTGCAGGGGTTCGCTTGGATTTTCTTGGTAGGTGATTTTGATGGTAGGTTGTATTTGAGTGGGTGAGAAGTAGAGGGTGTTGGTTATCACTAGCTGGGGCTGGTAGGATTTCACCCTGAGCAATGAGCTCAAACATTTTCAGGACAAGGGCTGTTTCTACCCCTGAGAACCCAACAGTTGGCTTTTTCAATATCTTGAAAATACAGGGCCTTATATGTGCAAGTTTAAGAACATTACATGTTCCCCTCAACTGTGGTCACAATTCACAGTTGAGAATGTGTTGAACATACGGGGGGAACATGTATATCTAAGGAATCCAAATTCGCTAGTAAATGTGTAAATACAAACTGACAGTACCTGAATTTGACCCCTTGAACCATCCCATGGACAATGAAGGAGAGGTCTTCTGGAATCTGGTCCCATCCTCCATTTTGTGTTGGATAGGCTATGTATGACGACATGGAGGAGGTATTTCCATTGGAATGAGACCTTCCCTTCCTGAATGTCTTGACTCGTAGCCCATCTGCGCAAAGGATTGGTTGACAGCAGTTTTTTGGAAAGGACAGCTCACCTGTCATCATCCAGTTGCAAATGGGTGTTTAAAATGGCTGGAGTGATGAAAACTGTCTTCCCCCGCACTGTGGCAGACAAGCCTTCTCCCGTCCATGGTGACCTCTTGACAGGTCTGCAGAACTCAAGCAACTGATCCTCATAGAGAGGAGGATCAATTGTAAGGGAGGTGAAGTAGTGAGACAAAGAAAGATACCTACACACGTCTGAGAAGCTTGGATCCTTCTCAGAGTTAACAGAGCAACTTGATTGTGTGCCTGTGTAGGTGCATGGTGAAATCAGGGTCGTTACGACGATCAAGATTTGCCATTGAAGAAGCTTTGTAGTAAAGGAAAGAAGAAGAAGATGAAATTTGGGGGTAATTTAGGTTAAGGAACAATGAGAGAAGTGAGATGAAATAGACCGTTTGGAAGATATACTCTGATTTGAGACACAGTTATGACAAAAAGATAAACTTTGAAATCCGCAAGTTTCTACTTCTGAAAAAGGCGCCCAAAAAGGTAGTTTTCTTGGAAGTAGAAAAAACTTCGAATGCAATTTTGGTTTCGGAAGCTTGGCAATCAAAGCTTTCGAAAGCAATTTTGCTTCGGAAAGATATTTCAAAGAGTTTTGAAAAATTTGGCTTCGGAAGAAATAAATGAGTTCAGAGACTAATTGCTTTCGGAAGAAATTGTTCCTAAAATGCATTTAAGTACTTATACCAAAATTTAAGCTTCGGAAGATACTTCAAGAATTTCTTCCGAAGGTAAATCTCAGATAAGCTGTTTCAACGATTTAGACATAAATTTCTTCCGATGTAAAATTTTCATCATTCTAAGAGATATTATTTAAAATTTTGTTTTCCTTCCAAGAGAACTGGGCTTATGAAGTGATCTATTAGACAAACCTTGGCACACAGTTTTAAGAAATAATATTGATTAAGTTATCAGAAAAATCTACTCAAAGTTAATCATCCCAATAGCTGATACAAGATATTTAAATCTATGTTCATCAAACGCTTTTGTGAACAGATCGGCATATTGTTCATTTGTGTTAACTTTGATTAGTTTTATTAATCCATTTTCAAAATTATCCCTAATCAGATGATACTTGATGTTGATGTGTTTGATCCTTGAGTGTTGCATAGGATTCTCTGTAATATTGATGGCACTGTTGTTGTCTATGTGGATGGGAGTCTCTTTGAAATTGAACCCATAGTCTAGCATCTGATTCTGAATCCAAACCACTTGAGCACAGTAGCTGGCAGCAGCGATGTATTCAGCTTCAGCAATTGATGCAGACACACAGGATTGCTTCTTGCATTGCCAAGAGACTATCTTCACCCAGGAACTGACACCCCCCAGATGTGGACTTTGCAGTCATGTTGCAGCCACTATAATCACTATCTGTATAAAGTATACAGATGAAGTCTGAATTCTTTGGATACCAAAGGCCTAGATTTGGAGCACCTTTGAGATATCTAAGGATCTTTTGACAGTGATTAGGTGTGACATCTTGGGGTGGCTTGATATCTTGCACATATGCATGTGGCAAACTGATATCAGGCCTGCTAGCAGTAAGATACATAAGTGACCCAATCATATCCTCTGTAGAGATGTTCATCAACACACTCCCCCAAGATCAGGGCCAAGGGAGTGGTTTCTGGCTATGGGTGTCTTTGCAACCTTACAGTCAGTCATTTTAATCTTGTAAGTATGTCCTGTACATACTTTGACTGACTGATGAAGATGCCTCTTCAACCTGCTTCACTTGAATTCCTAGAAAGAAATGGAGTTCCCCCATGGCACTCATTTCAAATCGTTTCTCATCAGCATCTCAAAGTCTTTATAGAGCTTTGGATTAGTTTGAACCAAAGATGATGTATCCACATATATCTAAACTAGCAATGTGTCATTTCCTGTTTCTTTGATGAAGAGAGTCCCATCAATAGTACCTCTTTGTATCCATGTTGACAGAGGTATGTTAATAGTGTCTCATTACCACTTTCTTGGAGCTTGATGCAGTCCATAAAGGGCTTTATCAAGCTGGTAGACATAATCAGGATGATCTGGGTCTGCCAAAGCCAGGTGGTTGTTTAATATAAACTTCTTCATCAATCATCCCATAGAGAAAGCACACTTACATCAAGCTGGTAGACCTTGAAATCCTTGGATGCAGCATAAACCAGAAATATTCTACAGCTTCAAGTTTTGCAACTGGAGCAAAGACATCATATAATCAATTCCTTCTTCTTGAGTGTATCCTGGACAAACAGTCTCCTTGTTCCTGATGATGATCCCTTTATCATCTTTCTTGTTCCTGAATACCCATTTGGTTCCTATGACACTCTTCCCTTGAGGAAGAGGACATAAGTTCCAAACTTCTGTCTTCTGATTTGAAGTAGCTCATCTTACATAGCTTCAATCCATCTTCCACCTTCAAATCCTCATCAACCTTCTTCAGCTCTATCTGGGATAAGAAACAAGAATGTAGACAAACCTGGTTGTCATGAGCTTGTCTTCTGTTCTTACCTGGTCAACATTTCCAATGATGTTTGTGAGGGATGTGACTTGTGGATCCGAAGTTGAGGGATCACAATAAGTTAGTTAGACAGATCTAAATTTGAGAAATTCTGATTGGCAATGAGGTGTCTCCACCATATCAGCACCCTTATCAAGAGAGACTTGATCCAATGAGTGTGTGACATCATTCATGTTGTCTTCAATGGAGTGGTTTTCAGCATCAAGAAATTCTTGATCACTGTCCCACCTCCAGTTCCTCCTCCTTCA
>CM046438.1:16734361-16890946 GCA_025506505.1 Flaveria sonorensis | reverse complement strand
TTGTAAGGAACATCTGAAGATTAAAGGCTGATGCAACCAAAGGATACCAAAACAACCAGTCTTCCTGCATGCACTAAGGAACAAAGATGAACTAGCTTCGAAGTTTTACACTCACAAATAATAAGTGTAAAATCTTCCAAGCCAACAGTTCAGAGAAGTTACTTCGGAAGTTTCACACTTATCATAAAATTATTACAAGTGTGAAATCTTCCGAAGCCAAAGACTCATTTCTTCCGAAGCCAAAGATGAAGTCTTCCGAAGCTTCAAAAGACAAAGTCTTCCGAAGCCATTTGCTGTGAAGATAGATTTCTTCCGAAGACAGAGAAAAGATGTTTTCTCTGATCTACTTTTTGATAAAGCTGATGTACTTTCCGCTGCTCTGAAGACTCACCTGCTAACATTAGTTGGTGAAACTTCCATACTTTATCAAACAGTAGAAAAAGTCTTTGACTGTAACTTCCCACTTTTGTTCCTGTAGACTTGTCTGTATTAGATTAAGTCAGTGAGCTATGGCATGTCCATCTTTTGACTGTAAATGATCTTGTTGTCTAGATTAGTCAAAATTCCAACTGTCTTTTTGCATATTGACGGTTGTAGGTTGTAGTATAAATAGTCTCCAGTTCTTGTAATTTGATATACTTGCAAACACTTGTACAAAACTAGAGAATCAATATACAACTTCCTTGAAAACTTAATCTTGTGTTCTTGTGACTTTGTTCTTGTTCTTATAGTTCTGTCTCTTTAATATTACTTGTGTAGCTTTATCATCAGTGAAGTTACCAGTTCCCTATTTGAGTGGTTAAGTGATTTAAGATCACTCCTCTTGTGAAGCTAATTGCATTCTTAAGTACCCTTACCGGTCCTGCAATTGGTATCAGAGCATTCAAGCTCTTGATTGTAAGATCTCACCATCTTAAATCCTCTTAGTTTCACACTTCACTTAACTTTTAAATGGCAGCTATCTCAAAGGCTGATATGGAAACTGGAACTATGACAAAGTCCCCACTGATCACTCCTGAGGATTTTGATACTTGGTGCCAAAGAATGGAAGGCTTCATCAAGTCTCAAGATTCCAGGATGTGGGAGTCTGTTACAATGGACCTTATGTACCATGGACCACTTCAGCTGCTGGTGGTGGTAAGATACCAAAAGAAAGGATGATTTTTTTAAGAAGATTGAAGAAAATTGATATTGATCAGAAAGCTATGACAGCCCTTCAAACTGCTCTTCCTAACTCCATCTACAGAGGTTTCAAGAAGTGCAAGACCGCCAAACAGCTATGGGATGCACTGAAGCTGATGTTTGAGGCCAAAGAAAACAAAAAGGACCTCTTGAAGCAGCAGTTTGAAATTTCACCTTCAAGACAGGTGAAACATGACTCAACAATACTTCAGGTATGTTGAGATTGTGGATACTCTAGCTGATGTTGGAGTAACCATTGAGAATAGAGATATTGTTAGAAGTTCATGTCCTCTCTTCCCAGACAATGGACACACTACTGTGTGGTCATTAAGAGGACTGAAACATTAAGACTCTTACACTTACTGAGTTATATGGAATACTCAGTGGATACCAGATGGAGATGAACATGCAAAATTCATCTGGTAACTCCAACACTTCACAGAGTTCAGCCCTCCATGTGATTGAAAGGGATTGCAGAGAACCACACACCATCTCATCTGCTACCCTGAAAAATCACAAAAGGGTCCTTTCATCACCTTTCCAGAGACACAAGGGAAGGCTACATCCCTGGAAGCCCATTCCAGGACAAGTTCTTCACAAGCTTTTGTGTCTTCTGATGAAAGTTCAGGCAACTTTCTCTTTACCTTTGAAGACCTGGACTGTATCCATCCAGATGATCTGGAATATATGGAAATAGTTCAGCAGATGGCTCTACTCACTCATAGAGCCCAGAAGTTCTACAAGAGGACTGGGAGAAGGTTTCCCAGCAATGCAGCCAGTGGAAAGTTTGGGCTGGACAAAAGCAAGGTAAAGTGTTACAACTGTAACCAATGGCACTTTGCCAGGGAGTGCAAGGCACCAAAGTCAAATGGTGGCCAAGCACAATCCAGACCAAACTACACTGAGGGAGCTCACCAGAATGAGAAGCCAAGACAGCAAGTTGCAGTTGCTGTTGAAGAAGGAGGCTTTGACTGGAGCTTTCAGGTTGAGGATGCTTCTCCAAACCAAGCACTAATGGCAGATCATGATGAAGCCAAGGTATTGGAACATCTTTGTACTCCTGAATGCATTGCTAAAGTTAATAGATACAGGTCCTATAACTTAGAGATGAGATCTGATCTTGAGTCCTTAAATATCTTAAAAGCTGACTTTAAAAGAGCTGAAAATGATTATAAACTTAAGATAGAAGATCTAGAGAAAACCATTTCAACTCTTAAGCATGAGCATACAAACTACAGGACTCAAATCAAGATCTCATCACAAAGTTAACTGAATGCCAGGCTGAGCTTGTGATCAGCAAAGCCAGGGCAGAAAATGTGTTCTTGAAGAAGAGACCTTCAAGAACATAATATCCTCATCCCTACATGCAAAAGTTTGTTATCAAAATAAGCAGGGACTGGGATCTACTGAGATAGCTCCTCCACACACTCTATTGTCTGTAAGATCTCCAAGTGTGGAACTTGTGAAGATGAGCTTCCCCTCATAGACCCTATGTTGAAGAGGATGAAGAGGAGATAGGAGGATGACTCAGAGAAGAGTGAAGAAGGTCATCCTAAGAAGGGTCACTATTCTCCTGAGGAGAGGAAAGAGGCTGAATGACCAAGTCAAAGAGAAAGAACTTGATTAGAAGCGAAGAGAAGATCAAAGAAGGCTCAAGAAATCAAGGCCACTTTTGACTCAAAGCAGAAACAAGTGTTATTTCTGCAGGTTTTGAAGTGGTAAAGACTGAAAACTCAACTATGAACTCTAGTACCAGGAGTTCTAGTTTAGTTCCAAATCATTCCAGCAAGAGAAGAAGACTGACCAGCTGTGTACCACTGCTACACAGCCTGAACCATCCAGCTCCAAGAGCAAGTCTCTCCCTAAGAAGCTTGTTGCTTCATCCGCAAAGATGAAGGTGGAAAAGGTGATCAAACTCAGTCTTGCTCTCAAAAGAAGACTCTTAGAAAGAAGGAACTCAACTGTGTCATGTGTGGTAGTACTTCTCATATGGCTAAGGATTGCAAGTAAATCCCAAAGTACCATCCACATGACCAGAAGAATATTTCTGGGAGAAGAAGAACCAATAGCTTCGAAGGAAAATCTGTTCCTTTGGAAGCTCCAAAATGAAGAAGAAGACAAGTGAAAAATTGCCTTCGGATGAAAGTTGGTCTCGAAAGAAAGAATGCTTCCGAAGTACTAAGCTTGCAGCAGTGAAAGCTAGATCTTCGGAAGGTCTAGTCTCCAAGACTTCCGAAGTTTTCAAAACTTCTGAAGCCTTGAAGGTCAGGCCCAATCTTCCAAGGTGTGTGGAAGATGAAGGAAGACCATGTGACTAAAAGTTCTTCATCAACAACAGCAAATGATCCTCAAAGCTTGAATATAGGATCTCTTACTGTTGCATTGTCTTCAACTCATTCTAATAAGCCCAAGACCAATGAGGCTTGGTTTCCAAGTGTAACTAACCACTTCTTTTTTGCAGGAACAACTAAGGACTAAGAAAATGTGTGGATCATTGATAGTGGTTGTTCCAGGCACATGACTGGCAATGGTTCTTTGCTTTACAATTTTAAGAAAATTGATGGAGGACCAGTTGCTTTTGGAGGAGATGCGGGTTGGTTACATCACAGGAAGGGGTATGGTCACAAATGGTAAGCTCACCATTAAGAAGGTAAATTTTGTTAAGGAGCTTGGATACAATCTACTAGTGTATCTTAATTTTGTTATCAGAAACACAACATGCTCTTTACTGAGCATGAGTGCATTGTTCTCAAGCCCGGGTGGTCATTCCTCAAGAGCATATCCTGCTCAGAGCCCCTAGGAAAGGGAACATGTACAAGATGGACTTGTAAAAACATCTCCCTCAGGAGAGTTTCTTGCTTTCTATCTAAAGCAAATAGTGATGAGTCATTCCTTTGGCATAAAAGAATGTGCCATGTAAACTTTAAGAACATGAATAAATTGATTAAGAATGATTTGGTAACTGGAATGCCAAAGAAAGAGTTTACAAGTGATGACCACTGTGTTGCATGCCTGAAAGGGAAGCAACACAAAGTGTCTCACAACCAAAGGAAATGAATTCCATCACCACTCCCCTACACCTATTACATATGGACTTGTTTGGCCCCACCAGTGTAATGAGTTTAGGAAGGACCTCTTACTGTTTAGTGATCATAGATGATTTCATAAGATTCACTTGGGTCTTTTTCCTTAGAACTAAGGATGAGACCCCTGAGATCTTGAAGAATTTCATTCTAAAATTGAGAATCAATCTGATCACAAGGTCAAAACCATAAGATGTGATCAAGGAACAGAATTTAAGAACCAAATCCTTGATACATTTTGTGATGAAAAGGGTATTACAAGACAATATAGTGCTCCCAGGACTCCTCAGCAAAATGGTGTTGCTGAAAGGAGAAACAGGACACTTATTAAAGCTGTAAGAACCATGCTGTCTGACTCTAAACTGCCCATCACCTTGGGCAAGACTGTTAACACTGCCTGCTATGTGCAGAATAGAGCTTTAGTAGTTAAGACTCATGGTAAGACTCCTTATGAGTTGTGGCACAAAGAGACCATTTATTGGTTTTCTCAGGTCATTTGGATGTCCTTGCACCATCTGAATACCAAAGATCAAGTAGCCAAATTTGATGAGAAGTCAGATGATGGATACTTTATTGGATACTCTTCCCAAGCTAAGGCTTATAGAGTATACAATCTCAGAGCTAGAGTAGTTGAAGGAGTCAGCCAATATGACCTTCAATGAGCACACTCCAAGTGTGAAAGGTTCTGGTCCAGACTGGCTATTTGATCTTGACTTAGTTACCAACTGTTTTAACAACTCTTGTGAGAATGTTTTAGGATCTACAAATAATATATCAACAGGAGATCCTGACCCAAGATTTGAGCTGAGAAGACCAAGCAAGATTATGACTTCAGCTCCTTTGGTGATTAACCCTACAAATGAAGATCCTATCAGCACAAACTTGACAAATTCAGCTGATACATCTGAGGTACCTTCAAATTCTAGCTCAGAGTTCAAAACTCTGGAGAAGGAACTTCAAATGCAGGAGGAAATAGAGGTGGTGACAGTGATCAAGAATTTCTTGATGCTGATAACCACTCCATAGAGGACAACATAAATGATGTCACACATTCATTGGATCAAGTCTCACTGATAAATGTGTTGATGTGGTGGGTGACACTCCATTGCCAGATCTAAATTTCTCCAATCTAGATCTGTCTAACCACACTTGTTGTGATCCCTCAACTAAGGATCCACAAGTCACACCCCACCACAAACATCATTGGAAATGTTGATACTGGAGTGAGAACAAGAGGACAAACCCATGATCAAAATGTTTGTCTGCACTCTTGTTTCTTGTCCCAGATTAAGCCAAAAAAGGTTGATGAGGCTCTAAAGGATGGAAGTGGGTGAAGCTATGCAAGAAGAGCTACTTCAAATTAGAAGACAGAAGGTTTGGAACCTATGTCCTCTTCCTCAAGGGAAGACTGTCATAGGAACCAAATGGGTTTTTAGGAACAAAAAGGATGATAGAGGAATTGTCATCAAGAACAAGGCTAGACTGGTTGTCCAGGGATACAACAAGAAGAAGGAATTGATTACACATGTAGCAAGACTTGAAGCTGTAAGAATATTCCTGGCCTATGCTGCATCCAAGGATTTCAAGGTCTATCAGTTGATGTAAAGTGTGCCTTCCTCTATGGGGTGATAGATGAAGAAGTTTATGTCAACAACCACCTGGCTTTGCAGACCCAGATCATCTGATTATGTCTGCAAGCTTGATAAAGCTCTATATGGACTGCATCAAGCTCCAAGAAAGTGGTATGAGACACTATCAAAGTATCTTTGTCAACATGGATACAAAAGAGGTACTATTGATGGGACTCTCTTCATCAAAGAAACAGGAAATGACATAATGCTAGTTCAGATATATGTAGATGACATTATCTTTGGTTCAACTAATTCAAAGCTCTGCAAAGACTTTGAAATGCTGATGAAGAATAGATTTGAAATGAGTGCCATGGGGAAACTCATTTCTTTCTAGGAATTCAAGTGAAGCAGGTTGAAAATGGCATCTTCATTAGTCAGTCAAAATATGTACAAGACATACTTACAAGATTCAAGATGACTGATTGTAAGGTTGCAAAGACACCCATAGCCAAAACCACTCCCTTGGTCCTGATCTTGAGGGGGAGTGTGTTGATGAACATCTCTACAGGGCTATGATTGGGTCTCTTATGTACCTTACTGCTAGCCGGCCTGATATCATGTTTGCCACATGTATATGTGCAAGATATCAAGCCACCCCAAGATGTCACACCTAGTTACTATCAAAGAATTCTCAGATACCTCAAAGGTGCCCCTAAACTTGGCCTTTGGTATCCAAAGAATTCAGACTTTAATATGTATGCTTATACAGATAGTGACTATGGTGGCTGCAACATGACTGCAAAGTCTACATCTGGGGATGTCAATTCCTTGTGGAAGGATAGTCTCTTGGCAATGCAAGAAGCAATCCTGTGTGTCTGCATCAACTGCTGAAGCTGAATACATTGCTGCTGCAAGCTGCTGTGCTCAAGTGCTGTGGATTCAGAATCAGATGCTAGACTATGGGTTTAATTTCAAGGAGACTCCTATTCATATAGACAACAACAGTGCTATTTCTATTACAGAGAATCCTATGCAGCACTCAAGGACCAAGCACATCAACATCAGGTATCATCTGATTAGAGATATTTTGAAAAAGGATTAATCAAACTAATCAAAGTTAACACAAATGAACAATATGCTGATCTGTTCACCAAAGCCTTTGATGAACAGAGATTTAAATATCTTATAGCTATTGGGATGATTAACTTTGAATAGATTTTCTTTAACACTTAATCAACCTTATTTCTTAAAACTTGTGTCCTAAGTTGTCTATTAGATCACCTTCATAAGCCCAGTTCTCTTTGGAAGTAAATTAAAATTTCAAATGATATTCCTTAGATTTGTGAAAATTTATTATTTTGTCTCGGCAGAACTCAAATTGCCTTCGGAAGAAATTTATGTCTTTAAATCATTTAACTACTTATCAGAGTTTACCTCGGAAGAAATTCTTGGAATATCTTCCGAAGCTTAAATATGCTTATAAGCACTTAAATGCATTCAAAGAACAAATGTCTTCCGAATGCAATTAAGTCTCGGAAGATTTATTATCCAAGGATAATAATTTTCTCAGACTTAGTTCTTCCGAAGCAAAATATACGTCGGAAGAAATTTCTTTAAGTATATTTCTTCCGAAGCCAAATTTTCACAACTCTTTGAAATATCTTCTGAAGCAAAATGCCTTCGAAGCTTTGCTGAAAAGCTCCGAAGCAAAAATACCTTCGGAAGATTTGCAACTTCCAAGAAAACTAACTCTTTGGGCACTTTTTCAGAAGTGGGACCCACTTGCGGATTTCAAAGTTTATCTTTTTGTCTTAACTTTGACTCAAATCACATATATCATCATATCTTCTCACTTTCCACTTCATCTCTCTACTCACAATCTTTAACCTAAATTCTCCCAAAATTCACCTTCTTCTTCCTTTCTTCACTGATAAGCTTCACCTAAATGGCCAACATCGATCGTCGAAAACGACCCAAACTTCTCCATGCACCTACACAGGCAACACAATCAAGTTGCCCTGTTGCACTTGAGAAGGACTCCAAGTTTCTTCTATGTGTGTAGGTACCTTTCTTCGTCTCACTACCTCACCTCCCTTACAATCGATCCTCCTCTCTATGAGGATCAGTTGCTTGAATTCTGGCGGACCTGTCAAGAGGTCACCATGGATGGAGAGGGCACTGGCTGCTACAGTGCAGGGGAGGATGGTTTTCATCACTCCGCCATCATAAACACTCATTTGCAGCTGGATGATGAAGCAGGTGAACTGTCCTTCCCAAAAGATGCTGTCAACCATTCCTTCCAGCAGATGGGCTATGAAGGTGACTTTCAGTCAAAACCTTCAGGAAGGGGAAGGTCTCATCCCAGTGGAAATACCTCCTCCATGTCATCATCCTAGTTATCTAACAAACATGGGGATGGGATCAAGTTCCAGAAGACCTCTCCTTCATAGTCCATGGGATGGTACAGGGAGTCAAGTTCAGGTACTCTTAATTTGTTTACACAAATTTGCTTGCTAACTTGGACTCCTTAGAGTATTACATGTTCCCCAGGTATGTTTCACATTCTTCAACTGTGAATTAGGCTCACAGTTGAGGGCCAGGTAATATTCTTAAATTGGGACAAATGAGGCCCGACATTTTCAAAATCTTGAAGAAGCCAACTGTTGGCTTCTCTGGGGTAGAAACAGCCCTTGTCCAAAAATGTTTGAGCTCATTGCTCAGGGTGACACCTAGCAGCACCAGCTAGTGTTGATCCCACACCCTCCACCTCTCAACCACCTCAAACACAACCTACCATCACCATCACCTACACTAGAAAGCGTAAACAAACCCCTGCACTTGCTACTGAGCATGTGCAGCCACATATATCACAACCCATACAGGAGGAAGTGGAATCTCGAGCTCCCACTTCCCCTGAGGAGCAGACCACTCCATCCTTGAAATGATCAGTGCTGAGGTTCCTCATGCTCAGCCTGACAAGCTCACAACCCCACAAACATCTTAAGCCATCGTCTAAGTCTCAACACTCAAGTGATCAACCTTCTGGGGAAGCTACTACCATCCCAACCTCTAGACCTTAACCGACCCATCTCCAACCTTGACTTTTACTCTGATGAAGATTTGGATTCAGTGAGTACCATGAATCACTCCTCTCTTCCCACACTCTAGGAGAGATGAGTACTCCTGCTTCTCCCACTTCTAGCCCACATCAGCAACCCCTTACTGAGGTGGATCTTCCTGAACTTGTTCAGGAGACCCATATGGAAGAGGCTCTCACTTTTGCAAGTGATTACATAACTAGGACCTCAACCATGGCAACCCAGCCTATTGACACTTCTCTGGAAGTTGTCATGCGGCAAGGGAAATCCACAGCCAAGAACCACATGCTGGTGGTGAGGAAGAAGACTTAGGTCCAATTCTCTCATCCCCAATGATTCTTCATCTAAAAATGAGGGGAGTCTGAAACAAAGAGTGCACCTACTGACAAACATGCACTTACTTGGTTTCAAAGATAAGTCACTTGGAGTCTCAAGTGACTTTCTTGCTAAAAAGGGTCAATGACCAGCAACTTGAGATCACCGATCTCAAGGGCCAGTTAGCTGAGAGACCTATAGGACAACTCAACCAGGCCCACAAGAACCTTTGATTGCTATGGATCAATCTCCCAGCTCACCTATGCAAGAGGGTGATGCTACCAAAAAGGGGGAGGAAATCCTGACAGTCACAGAACCTGGGAGTTCTTCCCAGAGTGTGGACATAGAGGAATCACCACCCTCTCTTGCAGTTGTCCATACTCAGCACCCTCCTCAAGTCAGAGATCTAGACTTGCTTTTTCAACATCTGTTTGAGGAGGAATCTCAAGAGCAATGTCTGCCCCTTCTGAGAATCCAATCATGGGTTGGGGGTATGACAGCAACAAAGAGCTCTTGTAATCTCTAGAGCTCAGGGTCAACTAGAAATTTTTAACATTTCACACCTGAGGTTCTTTGAGAGTACATATCTGTGGATCTGCCACTTGTCAACCCTAGCAACAACAGACAAGCTGCCAGATTGGCTGACCGGATACAAGACAGGGTGCTAGAAGAATTCAAATGGAGATCAGATTATATAGACAGAGGCTAGCAGGTGAGGCCTTTGGTCAACTGGAAGTTAAGGTGGACCCTAAAATTAACTTCGAAGGGAAATCCCTTGACTAAAGGCCCAGAGGTTGAGCCTGTGAACCTTGAGACAGGATCTCCTTCTGCACCCTTTACCCTCAGTGAGGCACCAGCTGGTGATGGTGCTTCACAACCTCTCTTTGGCCAGAGTTTGACAGCTGAATCAAGCAATAAGACCAAAGCTTTCTCCTCCCTGAGTCACCAAGGTATGTGGTTGACAAAGGAAAAAGAAATTAACTCCTGAGGAGATAGAGGAGGAGAAGAGAGAGAGGAAGAGGAAGCTGAGGGAGAGAGTTCAAGTGGTTCCCCAAGGTTTATGGAAGCTGCAATCCGGCTGCCCCCAAGCCAAACACTCAAGAAGATGATTAGGGCAGCCAGGTTAAACTACCTGGGAACCAGAAACTACAATGTTGATGAACTCATCTCTCTCCCTTTAGAGGAGCTGAATGAGCTGGCTGACACTGAATTGTCAAAAGAGAGGAGGGAGGCAGAGGATGCAAAACTGCCCCTTAAAGTCAAAGAACAAAGGAGGCTGAAAAGACTCTATAAAGCTGCTCATGTCCTCTCTCCAGTTCAAGAAAGTCCTGAGCCAGAGACTGTGGCCACTGAACAACCTCAGGTAGTTAATAAAGAAAGACTAAAGATGATCACTACCTGAGTGCCACAGGTCTCTATCAGCACCTATACTTCTTCCCTTATCTCATGAGTACATAAAGTTTGAATACCACAAGCAGCTGGAAGAACAAGCCAAAGAGAAAGAAAAGCTGCAAAGAAGAGATTAAGGGAAGAAGTTGTAAAGTCAAGAGCCATCATCCTTAAAAGCCAAAGAAGTTTGCTGAGAAACAAAGGATGATGAGCTTCTTGAAGCTGTATGGGTTCTCCGGAAGGAGGCTTGGTCCTATGTCTCTATCCATAATGGATGAGCATATTAGGGTGATCAAGCAGAAGATAAAAAAGGGAGAGCTGGTGGATTTGCATTCTCCACCAAGTCCAACTCAACCTGAAGTTGAGGTGAAGGTTGAACCTACTGAGACAACACAACCTGAACCTGGAGCTGCATCTGAGCCAACTTCATCTTCTGACCCATAGCAGGGTCCTCCTCTCTCTCCTTCTAAACCTGTGAGAGAGAAGAACCCAACTGAGAGAGACACAACATAACCAACTGGTACTCAAGACCAGTCCTCTCAGTTGAAGAATTGGGAGGAGAAAAGGATGGCCAGAAGAAGATCTGCTTCAAAGAAAAGGAGAAGAAAGGCATCCACCTCCCAGCCTCAGGATGAGTCAGAGCATCCTGAGGAAGTGTATGAAGAGGTCTCTCCATAACTCCAATTCTAGTAGAACCTTTGCTATTGGAAGACAAATTCTGTCCTGGACTTATGCTAAAAATTCAGACAGATGGTATGTCACAAGAGATCAGGGAGAACAACATGTCTACTTCACATATGACATGCTTGAACTTCCTCTGCATGATCTCTATGACATGAGAAGGTTCTATGTAAGCCTGAAGGATCCAGATCTAATCATGAAGAAAGGTCTGCTGAAGATCCTGAGTGGACTATCAAAATCTAAAGAACTTCTTTGTTTGATAGCATCAGCCTAGGGGAGTTTGTAAGGAACATCTAAAAATTAAGGCTGATGCAACCAAAGGATACCAAAACAACCAAGTCTTCCTGCATGCACCAAGGAACAAAGATGAACTAGCTTCGAAAGTTTTACACTCACAAATAATCTAAGTGTAAAATCTTCCGAAGCCAACAATTCAGAAGAAGTTACTTCGGAAGTTTCACACTTATCATAAAATTATTACAAGTATGAAATCTTCCGAAGCCAAAGACTCATTTCTTCCGAAGCCAAAGATGAAGTCTTTCAAAGCTTCAAAAGACAAAGTCTTCCGAAGCCATTTTACTGTGAAGACAGATTTCTTCCTAAGACAGAGAAAAGATGCTTTCTCTGATCTACTTTTTGATAAAGCTGATGTACTTTCCGTTGCTGCTCTAAAGACTCACCTGCTAACATTAGTTGGTGAAACTTCCATACTTTATCAATAGTAGAAAAAGTCTTTGACTGTAACTTCCCACTTTTGTTCCTGTAGACTTATCTGTATTAGATTAAGTCAGTGAGCTATGACATGTCATAGTCACTAGTCAAAAGGCAATCTGCCTTTGACTGTAGATTGATTTTGTTGTCTAGATTAGTCAAAATTCCAACTGTATTTTGCATATTGACGGTTATAGGTTGTAGTATAAATAGTCTCCGGTTCTTTTAATTTGATATACTTGCAAACACTTGTAATAGAACTAGAGAATCAATATACAACTTCCTTGAAAACTTAATCTTGTGTTCTTGTGACTTTGTTCTTGTTCTTATAGTTCTGTCTCTTTAATATTACTTGTGTAGCTTGTATCATCAGTGAAGTTACCAGTTCCCTATTTAAGTGGTTAAGTGATTTAAGATCACTCCTCTTGTGAAGCTAATTGCATTCTTAAGTACCCATACCGTCCTGCATATGTGATACGCACAACAGGAGTGGTTATCCTACGCGTATTGCATAGATGATCTTCGGAAAACTTTTACAAAGTTGTATTTAAACAAATTTTCTCACCCAAATAGGAGTTTGACCACCAGCCGTTTCAGAGCATTCTCAAGGACGAAGTGAAGATTTTAGAAGGATTGAAGCTAGGATCATATGAACGAATGCAAACGTTTGATCACGGGTTTTTATCTTCGTAAATTTAATTATCAAACATTATTTTGAACATGTTGATCTTGTTTTCATTGTTTAAGTTAATGTTTCTACTGAATATGAGTAGCTAAGATCATATACTACCTAGGTTGATGATTGGTTTGTGTTAACTTGAATGGATTTGGTTATTGAACGGTTTTGTGGTTAATGCTTATATAGAGATTTTTATCCAATCTATTTGATGAGTTTGAGTATTTTGGCATAATTGTTGATGATTCCTATATTCCATATGTTAGTTGTTGAATGTCTTTCATAGAAACTTGCATATCTAGATCGATTACTTTGTGTTTTTGATTAGTTGATGGTTGCTAGACGTAGTAGCCATAGGAATTGGGTTGAATTGATTATTAAGTCATAATGCTCTTCTTAATTTGAGTCCGAGAGGTGAACATTAATCGATTTGTCCTTGTGATTAGTTGTTTAGGAATAATTGGTTCAAAAGAAGGTTTCCTTAAGTTATCTAATTCCATTGCTTTTCGTGTCCAATAGATTGTTTAAAAGTTGCCCCTTTCATTGTCAATGAATTGTGTTAGTTAGATCGAGAGATTAGCTATCAACCGGGTACATAAGTGTTGTCAAAGAGACTTAACGGTAATTTGACCAATCGGTAGTTTCACTCATCTTCTAGGTTCTATTTTTGGTCACATCTGGAGAATGATCCAGGATCCATTGAGTATCTAAAAGGTTTTGTATCATTAGATCCCGATTCCACAATAGTTCAATAACCTTTTGAAGTTCAAGGGTCGCAACTAGGATTCACCTAGGTAATATCTTTCTCATTCTTGATTTTCTAAGAGTTCTTGTTTTCTCGTGTTCTAGTTGGTAAATTGATAGCTTAATCAATTAATTAAAAGTAGTTTTTTTTATTTCTCTAGGTTCTTTATAAAGGAAAATCTTCCCCCTCCCACCCATTATTATATCAATTTTGTTTTAGTCCTTTCCAAGTCTAGTTTATTCTATAATAGTGTCTCTAGGGTTTGATTGATTAGGTTCACTTGCCTATCTAGTGGTCTAGGTCTAGGTCGTCTAGGGTTAAATTTGAGTTTCTAGATTGAGTCTAATTTAGGTTTTTTTATTAGATCATTTTGTGAGCATCAGTATTATATAGTGGTATAGATAATTTGATAATCACTAATAATGATTTTCTCATAACAAGGGTGTGTCTTATTGTACAGATTATGAACCTTCAGATCTGATATACCTTTATATTGAATTGTTGCCCCTACCAGCTTTTCAATATTAGTACCTAAGAGGAAGTAGTAAAAGAAATATAAAAAATATATTTTACTAATATAAAATTATTCTATAAATGTTGACATAGATATTTATGTCAACAAGTATGTTTTTCCTTTTGATCTTTAAGTGTTGCAGGTGGGTTTAAGTTCATGATTATGTATAACTGTCAAAACTGATTCTATAGTTTACGTACGATAATTCATTGTAAGCACCTTTCTAAAATTATTACATCCGAAGATCATTCGCATTTTCATAAAATATTCGTATATAAAACATTAAAGATGATCACATAGATGAACCAAAGAACATAAGACAAAATAGATGCACTCACAGCACATATGGACATTCCAACTAGTAAAATAATGTATGTATTGGATTAAAACTAAAAGAATAAGTATGTGGTCTATCTTGTTTTGCCAAAATGGCTAGCATATACAACTATGATGGTATGGCCTAATAATGTTGAAGTCATCATAATTAAACACTCGTCCATCGATATCACAACCCATCGAGCAGCCGTTCTCGGCATGTTTGATCTTGTCATTAAGGATAAAATCCAATGATACAGCTCATGCACCTATACACACTCTCAGTTAATGTTAGCAACTTAAAATCATACTAGTGGGTAACCCGCGTATTATGACGGAGTGAACAATTTACAAGTCTATACTTGTTATATTTTCATTTAATTTATCAATTGTTTTGTTTTATGTTTTAAATCTCTTATACGAATATTATTATCATATGTTAGAGCTAACACATTGTTACAAAATTAATTAGCATGACTCAACTTTTAAGTAAACATAAGTGTTGAACATGATTAAAGTTTAACAAATATTTCAAAAAAATTCACATTCAACGTAGTTTAAGTTGAATTGCTTTGATACAATAATGAAAAAAATTGTTATGACATTAGCTGTTAAATATAAATATATTAATAGAAAACCATATGGTATATTTCTTTGAAGCAGAATGATAGTATAATAGGAAAATTTTATACAATATTAAAGATTAAAGCTTGCAATCCTTTATATGTTATCTTAAAATTATTGCAAATTACAATCTTGTCTTAAAAGATATTTTATAGATAGTAATAAATAATTAATGATATAGATATAAGATTATTATTATCATTATAAAGTATTTAGTAATTATATAGTTAAGTATTCAAATAGAATAATACTTATTTACAAATTTTATCATCATTATTATTATTTAAGTACCCTAGCCTTTATGGATTACAATATCAAGTGAAAAGCAAAACTCAAATCATATACGAGAAATATAAGGATGCAAGAACTCCAAGATGAATGATAAAAATCTCATCACGCGAAACTTAAAGTTGTCGCGCGAGAACATCAAGTTCTCGCGCGAGAACATCTGCATAGTAATATAGATGTTTTTTCTTTGGATTTCATGATGTGTGTTCATTTTGTAAAAGTTCTCTAAGGTGAGAGAGCAGGAGTCGTGTGATAGGCCCCCGAGGGGAGCTCACCTAGGTGGATCGAGCTTAAACGATGTATACTCATTTGGTATTGCAATCACGTGATTAATAATATTCATTGAGTTTGTTTAATTGATATCACACAAGCACATATTCATCTTAATTTGATTATCAAGTGCAACAATATATGGAATCGATCATGATAAGGACTTTACATTTGGTATCAAAGCAAGTGTTGCTCTTGATACACGGATTTTCATTCCGAGATCATCCGTTTAAGATGTTAAACATGGAGGTTGAAGATCTAAAAGTTTAGATTGAGTTTGGACTGGTTTCGAAGGAGAAGAAGGTGAAACCGAGGGTGAACACACGTGTAATCGGCTTTGTTACATCATTACGCTCGATATCTTTGACTTTTGGTGGAAAACAAAGATTTAAAACCGTAGCAGTGATTCAAACTCATAAAGTCGATATTGGTTGAAGTTTTCGCGGGAGTAACTGCATCGTGCGAGGACTTTACAAAAATAATCGTATTTTGCGAAAACTTTTTCATGAGAGAACTTTTCATGAGAAAAATTTTCCATGCGGGAACTTTTCATGAGAAACTTTTTCATGAGAAAACTTTTTCATGAGAAAATTTCATGCAAATCTTCGCAGCAGTAACTGTAATTTGTGAAAATTTCTCACGCAAAAACTTCACCATGTGAAAACTTCGTCATCCATACAAAAACTATGACTGATTTTAATTTTTGCAGAAACTTTGCAAAATGCGAAAACATGATCCAGATGTAAAAACTTGTTAGTATTTGAAGGTTTTTAAAAAAGTGTTTCTGTCTATATATCTAGAAGATGCTGGATGATTTGATGTTTGGTACTCAAACAGGGGTTTTTGTGTTGTTTGATCAAGTTCAAGATTCTATATCTATAACATTTGATTCAGGTTGTTCGTGAATTGAAACTTGACAATGTGGGCTTATCTTATCTTACTGATGGGAACAATGATCGAATGGGTAAGTGAAGAATCAAGATTGTTTGTATTCTTACTCTGAAAATATGGGCTTATTACATGTTACTTAGGGGAAGAATACTTTAGATGATCTAGTTCGTCATCACAGTATCTTGTCATCGAATTGAAGAATCGAGTTCTTTGGAAATCTGAAATAGAAGCTGGATGTCTCTGTCACGTGCCTAATACATCTTAAGTTATAAGTAATCAAGATAAACTTGATTCAGACGTGATATCCTTTATGAAGTTATACATTAGGAGGAGGTTACAGCTGAGAATGAAGACTAAAGTAAAAGATACTCGAGGATCAGATAATTTATGAAGATGAGTGACTGAAGTCAAACACAACTTGATATCATAATCCATAGGAGGAATTGTAAGGACCTAGCCTTTATGGATTACAATATCAAGTGAAAAGTAAAACTCAAATCATACAAGAAATACAAGGATGTAAGAACTCCAAGATGAATGATAAAGATCTCATCACGCGAAAAACTTAGAGTTGTCGCGCGAGAACATCTGCATAGTATTATAGATGTTTTTCCTTTGTATTTCATGATGTGTGTTCATTTTGTATAAGTGTTTTTAGGGTGAGAGAGCAAAGAGTTGTGTGATAGGCCACCCGAGGGGAGCTCACCTTGGGTGGATCGAGCTTAAACGATATATACTCCTTTGGTATTATAATCATGTGATTAATAATATTCAATTGAGTTTGTTTAATGTTCGTTGATATCACACAAGCACACATCCGTCTTAATTTGATTATCAAGTGCAACCATAGTGGAATCGATCGTGATAAGGACTTTACAATTATTATTATTATTATTATTATTATTATTATTATTATTATTATTATTATTATTATTATTAATTATTATTATTATTATTATTATTATTATAAAATTTTAGTTAAATATTCAAATAGTTATACTTATTTATAAATTTATATGTTTAATTTAAAATATTAAAAATTATATAATATTTAATGTAGTGAATTAAATAATCTTATAATATTAAATAATGTATTAACTAATGTATTAATCAATGTATTATTATAAGAAGTTTATAATAAGGGGTAAAGTAAGAATGATTACATTGAATACTTGTACCTAATGCTTAAAAAGTTGTATTAGATGTCTTAATTTTTTTTATAAAAATTTCATTTGTATCCTAAGCTTTTGCTTTATATAATAGTATAGTGGACACCCGCGATTCGCGGCGGTTTGATTTTAAATGTATATATGAACGTCGCAATGATAGTTTTTGAGATTATCATGATTTTCGTGGATTCAATGATATATGCGCTCGGAGTCTCATGGATATCTACATATGCTTTAGTGATTCGTTATTATATCTCATGATACTATATTGAACATATGATTTAATAAGTCGTAGACATCAAGTAAAACAAATACGTTAAAAATATTGAATAAAAACAATGATAAAATGTAGAACAGTGTATCATGATTAATATATATATTATTAGATTGTTATACATATAATAACATGACAAAAACACAGTATTAATTTTAACATAATATTGTTGTTGTTGTTAAAACCTTTTAATAAAAATAATCTACTATTAATATTATTATTTTTTATTATATATTTTTAGACATATCAAATAATATGTCATTTACTAATAAATTTAGTAATAAATACTATAGTTAACGACTACCCAAATACCGTTAGAAAATATAACTATTAGTTATTATAAATATTAGTTGTATACTTAATTATTTAAATAGTATTTCAAATTTAAATGTTATTTTCAAGTATTACAAATAATATATATTTATATTGAATTAAATAATATCATATTTTAAATAATGTATTAATAATGTGTATTAAATAGTGTATTAATTAAAAGAGTTTTAGGGGTAAAAATAAAACATTGCATAGAGTACTTGTACTTTATGCTTAAAATACTATATTAGGTGTCTTACAATTTGAGTAAATTACTATCCTGTCCTCCTAAAATATATTATATAGTAGTATAGATATAGATATGCTAGATGCTCATAACCATTAGACATGTGTGAGTGTACCTAGTGCTTGAATTAACCTGCTTTATATATAGTTTAAGGACGGGTGAGATCGCTTTGCACATATCTTATAATGCCATAGATCCTCTTAAGCGCGATTGAGATATGAAGCTGGGGTCTCGTCACGTTTCATCTCAATCTTGAGAAATTATTGGTGGTATATTTTTATGGAAGAGTGTGAAAAGTATATACGTTCGAGAAAATCCAAATATCTTAAGCAGTTGAACCTTAGACATTTCAAAAAGAGGTTTCGAGATGATTAACATACAAACAAGTGCATCATTAGAGATCTAAAGAATAACAGGAGTTTTTCTTTTGGTATGGATGCATGTAGCTCTAGTTGGTGTCAGATGTTTCTACAAGAGGGTTTTATCATTTGTTCTAATAACTACAATTACTACGGAATATCATAAATGTGATTGTGAACGGTGACGAGTATCAAGTATAAATGACCCCGTACACAAGACGCCTGCCTGTCAGGGAACACCTGCCTGACAAAGCCCACTACTTTATTAGGACACTTGGCAAAATCACTTATGTAGTTACCCATAACTTAAAAAATAGATTGTGAGTGCCTTCTGCTTGATCAAGGTTGTTGTACTGTGAGATCATCCCACAAACTGCAATTTAATCATGAAGTCTCATGTTACGCAATATTTCATCGAGCATCTTCCCATTACCCGTTGAGGACTACCTTTGTAATATTATATCTCCCTTTATCCAGGGATCATTTGTGTAGTTACCTATAACTTAAAAAACCTAACCCCTCCCACCCACGTCTGTTTTAATAATTCAACCACCACCAATACTACCCACCATAGCTGCCGTCCACGACCACCGCTGTTACCGACCATAGCTGTCGCCCCACACCACCTTGTTCACATATATTTCTGACCCAAACCACCACTAAATCCACTGCAGTCGCCCATAACAAAAACCCCCAACCCACCCAATGTCGTCTCCTTCCCAATCTCCCACTCCCATTCAATCATCACCACCCACTACTAAACCACCGTTGTCGCCCACCATCAACTTGGTTGTACCCTTCCTTCTCCGACCACACCACCACAACCAGATGCAAACACATCGTTGTGTTCCCCCCGCCTCCCGTGATTTTTTTAAAACCCTAATACCCAAATTAAACATTACCTAATTGAAAATTCTTGATTAAAGGCTTGTTGGCAGCAGTTATTGTTTAATGGAGATAAATCAGCTATAAATGGTGCCATGGTGGTGATGATGAGATGATGATGATGGTGAGATAGTGCTGGCGGTGGTGGCCTGACGGTAGGTGGTGGTAGTGGTGGCCGGAGATGGGGCCCGATGGTGGGGGCTGACGGCGGTGGCTGGCGATGGGCCCAACGGTAGGGGTTGGCGGTGTTGGTGAAATATTGAGTGTATATATATACACACACACACACACACGCACTATGTGTGTGTGTGTATATAGTATGTGTTGTGTGTATATATAGTAAACTACAAAAACGCTCCTTTATATATATTGAATGACACAAATAATCCCTTAAATTATATTAGTAATCATGTGAAGTAAAAATACGAAAATACTCTTAGTTTTAATAAAAAAATTAATGTCTGTTGGTGTTAATACAGAAAATCTTTAGTATCTAAAATTTTATTTATAACTACCACAAGGAGCATTTGCATAATTAACTCTTTCATTTAATAAAGAAAACACAACACACCGAAATCACGTGCTTGTTTTGACAGTAACGTCACTAGGGTTACCGAAAACCCTAATCATCCTCTATATAAACACTCCCATACGTTTCACTTCATCAACGACCGCAGCCCCTCATCGTCAATTCAATCGTCGTTCGTCTGATATAACCTTCTTCAGTTTAAAATCAACGCAGATCTTCAACATTTCTTCTCGATAGCAATTGGGTTATATTGTATCGTTCATCGAAACAGAGATTACAAATGTTCTTAATTTCTAACAAATCGTCTTCATTTTTTGAATTTTTGTTTTGTTTGCATCGATGGTGATGATGGATATGATGATTATTTCCCCAGATGATCGAATCTGAAATAACTGAGCGCTCAATTTCATTTTTCTTCTTCGGGAGAAAAATTCAAGCCAGAATCTGATCCACCGTCATTTCTTTTTTATCTTATTGCTCTGAATTTGTGTTGATAAAGGATGATTTCTGAATAAATTGAAATTAAAGACTATTCATTTGTGTTTCGATTGAGATGAACAGATGTTTGAAGTGATGATTATTTCCCCAGATGATCGAAGTTGATTATTTTGTGCGCAATTATTTCAGTTCTCTTCAACAAAGAGAATCCAAGCCAGAAATCTGATCAATACTCTGTTTTCATCAAGAATTTAATCGAAGTTATTTTTATTTCACGTTTAAATGTGCGTCTTTTAACTAGATTTTTGTTGGTAATTTTGCAACCTTTTTCATTGCTACCCAAGTACCCAGTGAATTTTTTATTTGAGCTATAGCAAATTACGCCTAAGATTTTTGAACTTGTTTTGTAAACTGTTTTGGGGCTTTGAACTTAGAAAGATAATAGTAAATTGGAAGAGCCCAAGCACCAAATGATAGATGATAGTTTTCCAATTGTTTAGGTTATTTGAGAATCATTCAATGACTGGCATGTGTAGTAAGAGTCTTTAGGCCCCGATTTGAACGCCAAGGTGTATAAATAGAAAATGGGTTCTTGATTTATATACCGTGTAAAAATCAAAAATATAAGTAAACAGCATTATTAGTCTTTTGAGATCAAGTATGTATTCAGTTGATCACTAACAAAAACCATCACGATATCGGCAAACTTTACATCGTCCATTGTTAGGGAGATGAATGCTTTTTTACTCTACTATCAAGTGCATAATTGCATTTAATCTTTCCATAGCCATAATGAAAAAGAAACGACTGAGCAGGTCACCTTGTCTAACTCCCATATTAATGTCAAATAAATTTGTGAGTAGATGCAACTCGAGTTCATCTAGGTACTATTCATTTTACAGATCGAGCTATTCAGTGCTATTAATCATTACTAAAACAGAATCATGAAATTCCTCCTAGTTGCTTGGAATTGAAGGATGCTTTAAAGGTACACTTTGGTAACCTCTTTGATGATGTTATGTCTGAGTTAAAAAATCTAAAACAAACTGGCTTCTGCAAAGGAGTATCATGATGCTTTTGATGTAATAGTTAGTAAATTCAAATATGAAGGAATGGATACAAAAAGTGGTTATGATAATGACGTCCTATGGTAATGGTGCCCAGTGGTGGTTGCCGGTGACGGTGGTTGGCGGCGGCAGTGGTGGTAGTGGCCGATGCTGGTCGGCAGTGGCTGGCGGCGGCAGGCGCCGACGGCAGCGGTGATGGTGGTGGGGTGGGCGGCGACGGCAGGGGGGCTGACGGGTGACGGTGGTGGTGGTTGTGGTGCTGGGGGTAGCTGGTCGTAATTGGTAGTGGTTGCCAGTGGTGGTGGTTGCCAGTGACGGTGGTGGTGGTGGCCGGTGACGATCGATCTTGGTGGTTGGTGGTGGTTGTTATGGTAGGTGGGTGGGTGGTGTTGGAGACTAAAGATGGAACAAGGAATGAAATGAAAAAAAAAAAAAAAAGAGTGAGTGAAATGAATTTGAGGGAATGAAATCAACTTTGTAATGATTCATTTCATTACCTCTACCAACCAAATATGTATTTTCTCATTCACGCTCAATGTTTCATTCCATTTCGCACCTTATTCCTGCGTATTAAACGCTACATGAAATCAACTTTGTAATGGTTCATTTCATTACCTCTACCAACCAAACATGTATTTTCTTATTCACCCTCAATGTTTCATTCCATTTCGCACCTTATTCCTGCGTATTACACGCTACATGAATTCAAGCATAAAGGTTAAAAGGGGTTTTAAAGGAGGGGGGCATCCAAAGAAATTCTCTACCATCTATAATGGTAGTTTGAAGAAATTAAGTCACTAGAGAGAAGAGTTGTTCATGTTACAATTATGTTCAGTGGAAGGCCAATCAACTCTACTTCTTTGCAGTTGCAAGAATCTATTTTTTTTTGTTTCTCAATCAAAGAAGAAGTAGCCACTACTTTTTGAATTCAAATATGTATTATGTGATTTGAATTCTTTACCTCCATTTCGAAAGGGATTTGACCATAATTCCATTGTAGGAGGGTACTAAAGGCCTTAATCATAAATCCAATCGGTATTCCCTTATTCAAAAAGATGTAATTAAGAAGATGACTTTGGAATTATTGGAGCAGGGAGTGATCAGACATAGTTAAAGTTCTTGTTCTTCACCCGTGCTTTTGGTTAAAAAAAAGAAGGGGGTGGCAGAAGTGTGTTGACCATTGAAAACTTATTCGGGTTACAATTCATCGTTTTCCTATTTCTTTAGTGGAAGAATTACTTGATGAATTGCATGGTACAACCTATTTTTCTAAATTGGATCTTAAATCTGGATACTACCAAATTCGAATTGACCCTGATAACCTCTATGAATTTTTAGTTATGCAATTTGGCCTAAGAAATGCACCTTTCACCTTTCAAAGCTTAATGAACCATGTTTTTCAGCCTCATCTAAGAAACTTTGTTTTAGTTATCTTTGATGACATTTTAGTTTGTAGTCGTACATGGCCTGTTCATTTGCAGCATCTGCGAATGATGTTCACTAAACTTAGAAGCCATCAACTGGTGGCTAAACAATCCAAGTGTGTCTTTGGAGCTAAGGAATTGGAATACCTAGGTCATATCATCTCTTTTAATGGGTGTTTTTTGATCCTAATAAAGTTAAAGTTACTCACGAGTGGCCTCATCCTAGTAATTGTAAATAGGTAAGGGGATACTTGGGTCTTACTATGTATTACCAAAGGTTTGTAAAAAACTATGGTGCTATTGCTAGACCCTTAACTCAAATGCTTTAACGGGAAAACTCTCTTTTGTTGTCAACTGAAGTTGTGGCAGTCTTTAATGCTCTTCAAGCTGCTATGTCTAGTCTCACGGGTTTAGCTTTACCAAATTTTTTTGACACTTTTGTCATTGAAATTGATGGTTCTAGTTATGGTATTGGTGTAGTGTTGATGCAAAATGGGCACCCAATTGCTTTCCTAAGTAAAGTTTGATTTCCAAAAAACTTGTTACTTTCCACTTATGAAAGGGAGATGTTGGCTTTAATTGATGATGTTAAAAAATGACATCCATATTTGATTAATAGACACTTTCTAATCAATACTGACCAACAAAGCTTGAAACATCTTCTTGATCATAAAGTGGCTACTCCCTTCCAACAAAAAATGACCTAAAAGGGGGGTTGATAATGAAGTGGCAGATACATAGTCCAGAGTTGGTCATGGTAAACTGTCGCAAATGGCACTTTTTGATGTCCATTCTTCTTTATGGGATTCAATTCAGTTGGCTTGGACCACCGATCCTAATTTTGTTAAGATCATTAATGATTTACAATAATTCCCTAATTCTCATCCTTTTGTACTTGGTCTTCTCATCAGTTGCACGGGAAAAAGAATTGGTGGTTGGTCGTAATGCAGACATCAAGAATGCGATTCTTTCTTGGATGCATGACTCATCTTAAGGTGGTCATTCGGGCGTTACTGCCACCGGTCAATGCGTCACTCGCTTGTTCTATTGGCCAAAGATGCAAAAAGATATTAAGCTTCATATTAAGCAATGTTTAGTTTGTTAGCAGTGTAAATCGATAATGCAGACTACTCAGATTTATTGCAGCCATTGCCTATTTCACGAGGGGTATGGGAAGACATTGCTATGGATTTCATAGAGGGATTGCCCTCTTTTAAAGGAAGAGATATTATGTTGGTGGTGGATAGATTGAGCAAACAGGGTTACTTTATTGCTTTGTTCCACCCTTTTATTGTTGTCATAGTGGCTTAAGCTTATCCAGATTTTGTGTATCGTTTACATGGATCCACAAAATCCATTGTCTCTGATCATGATAAGATATTTATTCGTGCCTTTTGGAAGGAATTATTGCTTATGCAAAGGATTCCTCAATGCTTGACTAGTGCCTATCACCCTCAATCCGATGGATGAGTCTGAAGTCCTAAATCATTTTTTGAAAAGTTATCTCGGTGCATGTGTTTGCTAAGCAGCATGATTGAGTTTTTTGCTTCCTTTAGCTGAATATTAGTATAATACCGTGTATTAGTGTGCCATTCAGTGCACTCCTTTTGAGTTCATTTACAGGCAACCTCCTATGACTGCCAAGATTATAATGAATTTGATATATTGGCTTCGTGGAAGGGCAAGCTATCCTAATTTTCGGTTTCTTCCACTATGTCCCATGATTATTAAATGTCTGAGTTTCTACGTTAGCTTCAGAATCTGCTTTTCTCGTAGTTGCAGCGAAATATTATTATGAAGAACAAGACTCAATCCAGAGACAAAAGAGATGTGCATTTACCTAAAGAATCACTTGGACGCGATAGATCGTATACAAGACCAATCAACTCTCAAAGATATAATATCACTTAAACCAAAAGTACATGATGAAGATGTGAAAGAAGAAGTATCTTTAGACATATAGAACGAAAAATTCGTATTTGATGAAGCATCTCGTAAAAATAAAACCTACTCGTTTATACAACGACCAAAAAATTCTATTAGTTTCAAATATTGTAACGGTGAAAGCAGTTTATTTTCTTTGTTAACTATTTAAAATATTTAAAATAAATAAATAAGGAATTTTATGTTTATTTAATATCCTTATTTTTTATTGAACATTTTCTACATTAAAATACAATTAAGGTAAACTAAACAATTTGCAGATTAAGCAATGTTGTAAAACTCGGCGATTACTCGGTGGGTATCGAGACGATTTTGATCAACATGGTCAACATTACTCACAATCGGTTAAACTTGGCCCAACTCGGTCCAACTTGGAATCTAGCTATTTTGCACCAATTTTCCCTATTTTCATCGATTTTTATTGGATTTTGTTTGTTTTTCGTGGAGATAACTTAAAAGATGAGTATTAAACGATTACTACTTATATAATATCAAAAAATAAAGATTACTTTTTGAAATACTTTAGTATGTGAAATTAACTTAAAAGATGTGAATTAAATAATTACTACTTATATAATGTCAAAAAATAAATATAAATTGTTTTATTTGAAGATAACTTGGAAGAAAATCAACTTAAGATTAAACAATTTCTAACTTAAAAAATTATAAATCAACTGTCAATGAAAAGCTCCAAAATTACCTAACTTAGCAAACATATTTTCATTTACTCGTTCGTATTCAACACAAGATTCTTGAACAACGGTTGCATCGTTGTAAGCATCTTCATCGCTGTAAGCATCTTCCAAAAGATGCATCTGTCTGCGATAGATTATATAAAATCTTTCAACAACTGTCTTTGTTTCTTCGTTTTGTTGTATTTCATCCATTTTTACACCTTGGTTAAATTAACCCAATTATTGGTCCAAACTTTTGACAACGTTTTAGTAAAATGTGCTTTTGATTGTTGGATAAGATTCTACTTTTTTTTTTTGTAAAAGCCGTTTGATATCTAGTAGTATGTATAGCATTTGTTATACTCTTTTTTATGGTTGTTGCCAACAGTTAAACTTATAGTCGTTGTAAATGTTGAAATTCATACCAATTGCCAAAGGGTAGGAAAAAGCGTGGATCTATTCCTGATTTGGACGCAACCTAACCTGGTTCAGTGGGTAGGGTTTTCATCACCTGGTACTTGAAACTAGGTTCATACGTAGTTCCACCTGTACCCGGGCCCAAAACAACTTGATGGGCTTGTACGCAAGTTGTACCTGGTTCTGGGTAGGGCCCAAAACCCAATTTGTGCAACTCTACAGGCCACTATGTGGATGGACTTGTCTAAGCCGTGTAACAAACAAGTACGTACACCAACGTAAACGCAACAATGCGCTAACCTGTAACCACATACCTACTACTCTTTTATAATGATACGACTACCATATTATATACTATTACATAAATAAACATACAAGCAATGTTTTCAGAACTGGACAGTGAACCAGATGCGTTATCGATCCGCTGTTCGAACCTGTCGGACCGGATATAAGAAGCGGGTAAAATTACAATTGCAGGACCGTGGTTATGATCATACAACAGTTTCACAAGGTGGGAGAGGTAATAACACTTAGCAATTCAAATAGGAAACGGTTGAAACAAAGAACATAAGTAACAAGAACAAGAACACTCAAAGATGGTTTTCAAGAATGATGTATATTGCACTCAAGTTCTTTTACAAGTGTTACAAAGCTTCAAGAGAAATGACAAGAACTTGAGACACTTTATACTACATCCTACAACCGGTCATACTTTGAAGGTCAGCTGAAAACACTAATCTAGACAACAAGATCAATGTAGAGTCAAAAGGCAGATTGTCATTTGACTAGTGACTATGACATGCCATACCTCACATCCTAATCTATTACAAAAATGATAAAAGTACATAGTTGGAAAGTTAAAGACAAAAGACCTTAATCTACAGTTGACAAAAGCATTGACTTTTCACCAACTTATACAAGTTGGTGAGTCTTCAGAAGTGGCAGCGAAAAGTGGTCCAGCTTTTGTCAAAAGGTGATTCGGAGAAAGCATGTCTTCTCTGTCTTTGGAAAAAATCAGTCTTTGGCTTCGGAAGAGTTTGTCTTTGAAGCTTCGGAAGACTTCATCTTTGGCTTCGGAAGATTTGGTCTTTTGACTTTGGAAGATTTGATACTTGGTATAATTCTTTGAGTTATATCAAATCTTCCAAAGTAACTTCCTTGTACTTGCATGTACATGCTGAGATCTCTTTTGGTTGTCTGCCTATAGACTCTCAATCAATTAACCCATCTCAATGTCACTCAGAAAGTTAATAGTTGAAAGACTCGAATACTATAGCAGCAATATATATATATAGGTTTTTGGGTTGGATTTTTGGAGTAACTTGTAAACTTGTTTTGTGACAAAGGTCATGAGTTCAAGCCGTCTGAAACAATAGGGTGAGAATGCCTACGTCAGACCATGAAACGATCTGGTAGCTCCCTAGACCCTACGCAAGGTGGGAGCTTAGTCAAGGCTCATGTACGTCTTTATATTTGGTTTTCAGGTGTATTTTAAAAATAGAAGATATATTTTCATATACGTTTGAATCAGTTTTTTATAAAAATTTTTAATTATTTAGTATTTTTACATATATAACAACTGGTTTTATTACGGGACAGCTCATAATGTAAGTTCGACAGTGGATCACGAAATCTTTAAAAGCCGGTTCAGGTTCTAAACCAAACCAATTTGGTCAAAGGTAGTCAAAGCCGGTTTGGACTCAAATCGGACCGGGTTCTAAACCTGTTTGAAGTGAAACAATCCGGAACCTATCCCAACCGGTTCGGGCCCAAACCGGTCAACAAACTAGTTTCTATTTTATATCTAGATTTAGTTTTTTTTTGTTTATAAAATAATCAAAATTAAATAAATAATATAAATTCACTTATTTATTTAAGATTAAATACTTGCAGAGTTGAGAAAAAAAATTTCAGGTATTTACAATATATTTATTTTCTGATTATTTTATTCTATGATCGGCTCGCGTAACGGTTTTATTCTTCGCCTCTGGAGCCTAAATTATTACGTAAGTATTCATCAAATGCAACTTCATCGTCAGTCATTCCCGGTGTCAATACACCTTCTACCTCATTCTCGTATATCTCGGCTTCGTATTCTAATCCGCCTTCAAGTGAGGTTTTATCTTAGATTCTTTCAGTTACATCCAAATGATCTTTCAAGCAAATGGATATCTTGATCGTAGGAGAAGCGAGTCTTGTTCTCCACATGAATATAACTCTGCCACTAATAGAAAAGGTATATTCCAAAGCTATCGTGTAAGCTCTGACGGTTAGTAAATCTCAGGCTAATTCGAACCTAAACATTTGAAATTCATCTCTTTACAAAATTTGCAATATTGAGTATATCTTTTGTTGAAGCTAAAGATATCACGTAACATTTGTTTAAATGTTTGTTTTGTTGGTTCAATCATTTTAAAACTCTCTTGAAATGTTAAATTTATAATGTGTGCAACACATGTATTATGAAAAGAGGTATCGCTACAAATCAGTTTATATTTTAATTTAATTGTTCGATTGCACACGTATTATTTGACACGTTATTAAAAGATACTAAAAAATTAGTTTCCAATTTATATGTTTTAATAAGTTTGTCTAAAATATAAAATAAATTTTCACTGGTGTGAGGATAATCAAACAATTGAAACACAATCGTACGTTTTATCATTTGTCACGAATTGGATTATACTCAATGTGCGATGACACACATGTATTAAATCCGGTGAACCATGTGGAGTAGACCAAACATCACAAATTAAGTTAATATCAGTTTCTAAGTTTTCAAAATAAGTATGTAATTCATTTTTAATTTTTTTCACATTATTAAACAATCTCTTCTAAGAGTAGCACGATTTACATTGTATAATGGAGTTGAAAAGTTCGTTGAATGAGTTGAGTCAAACTTTCGTTGTCGAAGTGTTTGAATGGCAAGCTTTCTTGAATAACCAAATACGCCATTTGCTCCCAAACTGTATCAACGTTATAAGGTCACAAATTTCCTACGTTTGACATCGAAGTTTGACCTCAAGACGGTTCATCTTTCAACACCTGTAATATTTCATAATAATGTGGTTTTTCAAAGTTGTGTTTGCATCTCTTACAAAAATTCCTTGCAAAACTTACAACGAGCCTTGTTCAGCGTGCTCGACATTTCACATAAATTGTAGTTGCACCAAATTTCTTGTTTCTCTTCGTATGAAGGATTTTAGCCATCACGTTGCTTGAAGATGCAACACAACAAACGGAAGATTGAGCACTTGATGAAGTTATTGAGAGTTTATGGAGCTTTTTTGAGATTTTTAAGAGTAGAGAATATTTTAAATTGTTATGGTTCAACCTAACCATGCACTACATACTTATACTAACTTAAGAGGGGTATAATGGTAAAAAATTACACAAAGAAACCGTCAAAAATAGGTCCAAATGGTCAAAAACGGTAACGTGGCTGTTGGCTAACGACTAGTTTCATAAAACTTGTCTAGAAACAGAGTTGAACGCATAGGGAAAAAACCGATATAGGAACCGGTAGGTTGAGTCGGTTTAGAACTTGTTTGGGTCAATTAACTGGTTTTTTGAGAAAAATCGGGTCGGGTTATTGTCCATCTCTGAGCCCACATTTTAAACAAAGTTTATACTACGGATACTTGGGCTGTAGCAGGCATTCATCTACTCCTGCATGCTGGGCTTAAGATATTGCAATAATAAATTTTCTTTGCAATACTTTTTTGCATTTTGATTTTCGATTCGGTGAATATTTAAAAAGTAAAATCTTAAATATTTAAAAATTATTTTATTTATTAGTGCATACACGTTTGTTGAATAAATAAACTCATTTCAGAAATCTTGTATATTATAGTATATATTATGGGTAAAAAAATATTTTATTTATAAGAAGTTTACAAAGGTTTTCGTACATGACAAGTGTCAATGCAGGTTAGTAGTTAGTAGAAGTGTAAACGAGTCGAGTAGTGTCCAAGCTCGTTAAATTAAGTTCGAGCTTGGCTTGTTTTGGTTTTGAAAAGTTTTGTTCGAGCTTGGTTCGTTTGTAGTTTTATTTCAAAAGCTCGAGCTTAACTCGCCAGAAAATTTTCAAGTTCGAGCTCGAGTCAAGCTCGAGCTTTGCTCGGGCTCGGCTTGTTTATTGTTAACTTATTGAATTTTTATTTTCTATAATCACTTTTATATTTATTTATAATCATACTTTTTATATATAAACATAATATATATTATATATAATAATATGATTTATGTAAATATCTATTTATATATATTTAATATGTAAATAAAAAAATAAACAAAAAGCACGTTTGGCAAACGAGACTAAATGTGAGCTCGAGCTCGTTTAAGCTCAGCTCAATTCGAGCTTTTTTTTTTAAGCTAATCCAGAGTAGCTTGCGAGCCAACTTGGTTATTTTACACCCCTACCCCCCCCCCCACCCCCCACCCCCCGTTGTTAAAATATAAAGCTTTGACCCGGTGAGAAATCCTCGGTAATCAACGATCAACCGCTCTCACTTTGACCGTTACACATTAACAAATTTAAAATAAAACTACTTAAACTTATAATTTTTTTTACTCATTACTTTTACGCTCTCACTTTTGACCGTTACACATTAACAAATTTAAAATATGAGATATAAATATGAATTAGTTTTAAAGAAAATAAGAAACATAATAAAACTAGGATGACACCCTATGAAACGAAGAAATATATAAAAAAAACCTTAAAAAATGAAAATACCTGACGTGATGTTGGTATGCTAACAAAAAGGTTTAGTTAAGCTGAATGATACTTGCATTATTTTATTCATACCAGTTCACTTTAGCAACTATAAGGTGTCATAGTAATTCCGCTTAATTAAAATTTATGTTCCTCAACACCTGTTATTATTCTCTTGCATGAGCAATAATTCCTTTTCATTCTCTATGTAATATATTCGAAAATTATATGGAAGTATATTCATATTTGTTAGGATTGTTGTTGTTATATTTGTTTAACATTTAAATTTTAAAAGTTATACATATCCCTACATACTTGTGGATCAAAACTCATCAAGACACACATAACAAAAAAAAACAGAAAGTGAGTGCATCATTGCATCATTATAGATTAGATGCTCTCTTATATATTATTGCATCAAAACTTATTACAAACGAAGTGCCAACTTACTCTTCAGATAGAAACCAACAACTTTCAGATGCCCATGTTTTCTTCCTCCTAGTTCACCTTGATTATAAACTTAGTTTAAGTTTTCACTACATGTAATAAACAAAGAAAATAAAACTATAATCATATAACAAACAATGTTATAAAAGGGTTTTCTAAATATAAGCATTATGTACATTAGAGACACTATCGCAAACTTAACATGACATGCATAAGAACTAATGAACATGATATCACCTACTTAAATACAATTAAAAGTTATATTGTACTCGTGATGGAAGCATGTCTAGTGATGTATTCACGATAGATTAGTAGCATTTATATCTCACATGGATCGCCATGGATCGGAATCGTCAAACAAGGCTACCTATCTCCAAAGAGAAAAAAAAGTTTGGTGTGCTAAACTTCTAGATTACTTTTTCCATCTACACGAAATGTTTTATACTTTCTCGTGTGGTCCTCCTACTCTTCTCTTTAAGATTATGACATGATGTTAAATCATAAACAAAAGTAGATTTTTTTCATTATAAATCTTATTTGCTTATTAATTTGATACTTTAGCCTTTTTGTATTATTTTATTTATTTAAGTCTTTTTAAACTTACAAATCTATAGAAAAACATAAATTAATTATTATAAACAAAATGTAGATGCAAACACAAATATCTAATAGCCATGTATTTTTGAATGTTAAAGTATTTGATTTAAACTTTCGATCTTCTTAGAGAAACACATTTTCTACACATTTTAATACCAGTAAAATACATTTTTATGTAACAGTGTATCTTTACAAACATGTCAGTTTATGTGAAATGCTTTTCTTGTTCTCATTAGCTAATTGTATATCTTAGATGCTTTACTTCTAGCAATATAGTATTTGTCTAGTTATAAATTCCAGCTGTTTTTTCAAGTATAACTGGCTGTAGATAGTAGTATATATAGTTTCTCCATATAACTTAGTAACCATGCTTGTAAGAGTCTTGTAATACTGAGTTGAGAAGTAATATATACAAGTATCTTGAAAACCATTCTTATGTTATTATGCTTTCATTAACTTATTATATTACTTGTGAACTTAGTAGAGATTCTGCGTCATCAACCCGAGTGATATTAAGTGAGTTTATGAGAATATCTTGTGCCGTGAAACAAACACTAATCCTACAATTGGTATCTGAGCTTTTTAGGCTCTTGATTATGAGATCTTACCATCCTTAATCACCCTGGTTTTCCTCACACTCACTCACTTCACTCAAATGGCTCTTAACCCGAAATTTTCAGAGTCTGAGATGGGAACCATAACCAAGGCTCTTATCATCATTCCTGATGACTTTCGAACCTGGTGCAAATGTATTGAAGGCTTCATCAAGTATCAAGACAGCTGCATGTGGAGATCAGTTACTCATGGTCCATACCAACCAAAGGTGGAATCCCCAGCTGGTAATGGTGCCATGATTGAGAAGGCAGTTGAAGACTACTCTGATGAAGGCTTCAAGATGATGGACATTGACTGCAAAGCCATGACTGTTTTGCTTATGGCTATACCAAACTCTATAATGGTAGGCTTAAGCAATGTGAGTCTGCCAAAGAACTCTTTGATGCTTTGAAGCTGGTGTACTCTAGTTCTACTGAATCCAAGGAGTCCAAGAAAGATATGCTGAAGTAGAAGTTTAAGAACTTCACATATATTGTTGGTGAGACCTTGAGCCAACAATACTTCAGGTACATGGACTTGATCACCTCTCTTCAGTCTATGGGGGTGGTTCTTGAGAAGAGAAGCATAGTAAGAAAGTTCATGAGTGCACTTCCTCATGAGTGGACTTTCTATTATGTCTCAATCAAGAGAACTGAGAATCTCAACACTCTCACTATGACTGACTATATGGAATCCTTGATGGATACCGTATGGAGATGGAAACTCAGAAAAGCCATCAGACGAACAGACCCTCAAACCTTTCTGTTAGCAATGCTCTACATGTTACTGAAGGTTCAAGAACTCCCCAGCCCCAGTTGTACCTGAATTACCCCAACAACCATCATCTTCCTCTGGGCCATACACCACATTCCCTTAGACACCCAGGTCTCAACAGGCTCAACAAAATTCTTTTCAGGATAGTTGTGCTTTTGTTTCAGGGAGTGAGCACTCTGGAGATTTTTAATTTTGTTTTGATGATCTAGAGTGTTTTAGCCCAGATGATGTTGAATACATGGACATTGTCCAACAAATGGCTCTCCTGACCTACAGAGTAAAGAAGTTCTTTAAAAGAACTAGAAGGCAGTTCCCTCAGAACCCAACCAACAACAAATTTGGGTTTGACAAGATAAAGGCCAAGTGCTACAACTGCAACTAGCTTGGTCACTTTGCAAGGGAATGCAAAGCTCTTAGATCTAATCCTGGAGCAACTCAAGCCTCCCAACATCCTACTACCCTTAAAGCTACAACCAAATCCACTGAGCAACAAACTGCAGCTGTTGCTCAAGAAGTTGATTGGAGCTTCATGGTGCAAGATGTCACTCCTGCTCAAGCTCTTATGGCTAGAACTGAAGACACTAAGGTATATGAACACCTCTGTACTCCAGCCTGTATTGCTATGGTTAAATTGTATCAGGACTACAACATGGAAATTAAATATGATATTGAGTCTTTAAACATACTAAAATCTGATTTTAAGAGAGCAGAACCTGACTACAAACTCAAAATAGAAGAGTTAGAGAAAACTGTATCCTCTTTAAAACATGAACACTCAAATTACAAGGCTCAAATAAATGATTTAATCTCCAAGTTGACTGAGGCTCAAGCCCAGCTAGTGATAGTTGAGGCTAAAGCCAAGAAGTATGCAATTGAAGAGCATAACTTCAACACTATCATTGCATCATCCTCCCACTCAAAAGTGTGCTATCAAAACAAAAGTGGGTTGGGAACCAATGAAATTGCTCTACCACACTCCTTTATGTCTATTAGACAGCCAAGATGTGGTACTGATGAGCAAGAGGTTCCAACTGCTCACCCACAAACCAAAGAGAAGAAGAATGATGCAATTATGGAAACCACCACAGGGAAGGATAAGGTAGAAAACCTCATCCCCACAGTTGATGATCAACCCTTAACCACCAAAGCCAGAAAGAACAAAATCAGGACCACAAGAAAAACTACCAAGAAGGTGGTTGAGTCAAAGTTAAAGATAGACCCAAAGCAAAAGGGAGTATTCATCTCAGCTGGATTTCAAGTGGTTGGAAATCCTGATTCAGGAAAGGAGTGCAGTACCAGCACACCTATCCAACTGAAGGATCAAAATTAAAATGGAAGGCAGTTGAAGAAGAAAAAAAGTGCAAGAAACAACAATCAACATGCCTCATCAAGAATAACATTGAATGCATAATCTGTGGTCTGCATAACCATATGGCTAAAGATTGTTACTACAATCCAGCAAGCATACATTATGCATCCAATGTTAAGAAAGAAGGAGCCAAGGATGGTTTCACATTTGGACCTTACCATATGGTCCAAGTGTTAAGGAAAGGAAAGCTTGTTTCCGAAGCCAAGTTGTTTTCGGAAGAAACTCTTTCTTCCGAAAGGAAAATAGCTTCGGAAGACGAGCCAAAGAACAAACAAAGAAACAAAAAGAATCCTTTGAAACCTTCCGAGAAGAAGACTACTTTGGAAGAAAAGGTGGTGACAACTTCTTTCGAGAAGAAAGAAGCCTCGAAAGCAAGTTATGCTGCACAAGCCTCTTCAAGCTCATCTACACTGATCAACCATAGGATGGAATGGAAGATCATAAAAGATGCTGCAGCCCAACCCTCTTCTTCTCAAACCATAATTGAGCCCCCATACATACATTTTGGTTCAATTATATCATCTGCATTGGAAGAACCCAAGACCAACAAGGCTTGGGTTTCTAATAATAACTAATCATTTCACCTTATGTGCAGGGACATCCACATGACAAGAATGGAAATGTTTGGATTATGGACAGTGGATGCTCCAGGCACATGACAGGGAACAGATCTATCCTACAACAGTTTGAACACTTTGATGGAGGTCCTGTTTAGTTTGGAGATGAAGCCGGAGGATACATTTCTGGTAGAGGTAGTGTATTCAATGGTAAGTTAAAATTTGACAAAGTAAACTTTGTCAAACAGCTTGAACACAATCTTAAGTGTTTCTTAATTGTGTGATCAAAAGCACCAAATGCTTTTCATAAAACATGAGTGCATCATCCTCAAACCCGGGATTAAAATTCCTCAAGAATTGGTGCTTCTTAGATCTCCCAGGAAAGGGGATATGTACAAGCTGGATATGAACAATGCTTCCCCACTGGGTGAAGTGTCATGCTTTCTTTCCAAAGAAAATGGTGATGAGTCAACTCTTTGGCATAAAAGAATGTGACATGTTAATTTTAAAACCATGAATAAATTGGTTAAAAATAATTTGGTACATGGTGTGCCCAAAAAGGAGTTTTCTGTAAAGATAATTGTGTTGCCTGCCTGAAAGAAAAGGCAACACAAGGTTTCTCACAAATCCAAAGAGGTTAACTCCATCACCACCCCATTACACTTATTGCACATGGATCTTTTTGGTCCTACAAGTATAATGAGCATTAGAATAAAATCATATTGTCTTGTGATTGTTGATGATTTCACAAGATTTACTTGGGTTTTCTTTTTAAGAACTAAAGATGAAACTGCTAAAACTCTAAAATCTTTTAGTCTTAAAATTGAAAATCAAATAGATCAAAAGGTAAAAATCATTAGAAGTGATCAAAGGACTGAGTTTAAGAATCAAGTTCTTGACCCATTCTATAACTCAAAAGGGATTGCTAGACAATATAGTGCTTCTAGAACTCCTCAACAGAATAGTGTTGTTAAGAGGAGGAACATGACACTTATTGAGGCTGCAAGAACTATGTTAGCTGATTCTAAACTGTCACACCCCGAATATCACAGCGGAAAGTCACGTTGCGTGGTGTTAACGGAAGTTGGATTTATTCTAACGGTCATAATCAAACGTTAATATTTAATAAGTTGACTACTCTTATATAGCAAGAAATTCAAGCTTAATTACAAACATGTTTAGTTTATGAAATGATAAATTTTGTTATTACAAATTCTGAACAGTAGTCAACCCAAAATGTTTGGCCTTCCTAGCACATTTCCATCATTTCTAACCGAGTGTACCTACAACCCTGAAAAGCATGAAAAATACTGGTCAACATAAAGTTGGTGAATAATCGGGTTTTACAACATTTGATTTTTCCAAGAAAAATGATATGATGTAGCGAGAGATAATATACTCAACATAGACTAGCTAGGTACTATGATTAATTCAGGTCATAAGTTCATAATCAAGCCAAGAAACATGTCGTTGCCCCACAACAGTCCAAACATATAAACTCCCTCGCTACAACCTGACCAGCGTGACTGGTCGCGAGAGCGGGCCCTTCTAACCCGATAGATCTACCAATATAGTTTGCGGCCTCCCCGAGGTTAATGATTATGGGGGGATTTAGAGCTCAACAGTATACATCTATACTATTGACTCAACTTATACCATCATAACATATATTAATCTCGTTTTACCCATCATGTATAAAAATAATTGAACAATCATGCTTTTCCCCCAAAACAGTTTAAATAAAACAATATTTAAAATGGGGCCGAAGAACTCACCTTCGTATGTGATCAAATGTCAGATCTACAACGTCTTGCACCGATCTTATCAAGATCCTAAACGTGAAAGACTTACTTTTAAAATCGAAAAGCTTGTTTATAAGAATGTTGTTCACCCAACTTATTTGACTTTTAAAGGTAAAAACGTACTTAAAATTATTGCAAGTGTTTTTTAAAAAATCTTTTTATAATTTTGAGAGGGTTATTATTTATTAAATATTTTTCTTATAGGAAAAGAGAATTAATATGTTTAATAAGTCATTTAACACGCATAATTTAACTTAATAATACCTAATAATACCATTAGTCCATTCCTAATTCTATATTATTTCTTATGAAGACTATCACAATTTCTAAACTAACAATTTATGTCATGAAACTCTAATTAATTATCTATTGGAATTCTGACGATTTTACTCAAGACTTTCACCATCCTCTATATATATATACTTTTAAATCTGAAATATATTATCTTTTCTTCTAAATATATATAATATATATATATATATATATGTATATATATATATATTATATATATTCTTTTTGAATAAGTCGATACTATTTTTAATTTGTGAATTATATTGATAAATTTTAAAACATGTTAACTTGTGTTAATTGTTTTGTAAATTACATATTTACTTTTATTAATCGTAAATTGCTAAAATATATCGCTTTTTTAGGTTTCTTATAAATTTTATTTTATAAAAGTCTTGGAGTCTTAAAATGTCATTTTAGTCAAGTTAGTTTGTCACAACGTTCCGTTAGTTTTGGGTAAGGTCTTAAGGTTCTCTACTTATTTTTGTCAATCAAATCTTTTCCCTTATGTGAAGTTTTTCTAACGTATTTTAGTGCCGATTTTGTATCAATAATCCAACTTAGTCATCTAACCTAAACATCTTTCTATTTTGTACAACAATCCTCATTTATTCAAGAGTTCTTATTATGTCCAACCTTGTTAATCCATCCATAACTTCTAACTTATCATCCTTATGATATATATTAGACCAATCTTTCCATCTACACATACGACATACATACGCAATCATAAACATACATCTATACACATTCTCATAAGCCCAAACCATACATAAAACAAGATTTCATCAAACTAAAGGTATTTCAACATGCATTTTCAGATTATAACTCATTTCAAAACCCATTTTTATTAAAACGTAAATTTTCATGAACATCTAAGCGGGTGAACTAGGGTTCATCAAGATCTCCATCTTGATCACCCATGCATGAAGTGATAAAGACAAGTTAACTCAAACAAGTATACCTTAAGCCTAAACCAACTATCTCTAGTGCTAGCACACGAATCTTCGAAACCCGGTTACACCTTCAAGCTCCTACCTCAGCTTTACTAGAAAACTCTCTCATTCTTGACTCGAATGGAACAAAAGAAAGGTTCCTTATAGTGGTGGTGGTGGTGGGATTTAAAAAAAAGAGGGTATTAGTGGTGATGTTCGCGGTGGCCGAAGGGGTGGGGGTTGGGAGACCTACGGTGGTGGGGTGACGGGTTGCTGGTGGTCATGGTGAGGTGAAGTGATGGTGGAGTGGCTGCGTTGTAGCTGGCGGTTGCGGTGATGGTGCGGTGGCAGGTGGCAGTTGGCGGATGTGGGGATGGTGGTGGCTGCTGGTGGTCTCGTCGGTGGAAGGGGGGCTGTGGATGGTGGCTTCGATGGTGAATGGTGGCTGCGGTTGGTGATGGCAGACGGTGGTGCGATGGCGGTTGGTGGCTATGGTGGTCTCCGGCGGTGGATGGGAGGGTGGCGGTGGAGTGGTTCTCGGTTGGGGGAGCCGATGGGGGAGGGGGGAAGAGGGAAGGGTAGAAGGTGAAGAGTTGTGTTAGTGTGTGTAAAGAATGTGTGTGTAGTGTGTTTTTAAACACTCATGCTAGCATGAGTTGTCATTCATACATAAGACCCACCTATTATTATTATTATTAACATTATTATTATTAATGTTATTATTATTATTATTATTTGTCTCAAACGGTTAACTGACAACGAGGTTTGGTAGAAACGTCGATCTGAGTTTCAGATGGTTAATCGTGACAGATAATAATAAATAAATATTATTATTAGATTGAGTCGAACTGGTGTTGACCTGATTTTGACCAGGTGCCACAGTCTCCCATTATTTAAGAAATTTTGTCCCGAAATTTACGTTGCTGGATCTGTATTAGGCTCGGATTTAAACAGATGGGGATACTTCTGTTGCATTTGATCCTGACGTTCCCATGTAAATTCAGGGCCTCTCTTGGAATTCCATCTTACTTTAACCAACTTAATTTGACTTCGTTTGAGCTTTTGAACTTTCCAATCCAAAATTTCTATAGGCTCTTCGATAAAATGAAGTTTATCGTCAATACAAACTTCGTCTGGTGGAATGACTAGTGATTCGTCTGACATTGCAGGACCTAGTAAGGGTACTTAGCACTTAGTTTCACACTGAGGAGAGATCTTAGATCACTTAACAATTCAAATAGGGAACTGGTAACTAGAGACAGATGATACTGAGAACACAAGTAAATTAAAGAGACAGAACTAAGAACAACACAAGATTGATTTTCAAGGATGTTGTATATTGATCTCAAGTTCTTTTACAAGTGTTACAAAGAACGAAGAAATTACAAGAACCTGAGACACTTTTATACTACAACCTACAACCGTCACTTACATGTAAAGACAGTTGGGATTTGACAAATCTAGACAACAAGATCAATCTAAAGTCACTGACTTTTCCTAATATAAAAAGTCTACATGAACAAGTAAGGTAAGTTACAGACAAAGACCATTCCTACTTTTTTATAAAGCATGGAAGTTTCACCAACTTGTGTAAAGTAGGTGAACCACCAGAGCAGGCAGCAGGAAGTGTGTCAGCTTTATCAAAAGTTGATTCAGAGAAAGCATATTTTCTCTGTCCTCTGAAGAAATCAGTCTTCACAGCTTCGGAAGACTTTGTCTCTGAAGCTTTGTAACATTTCATTTTTGGCTTCGGAAGATGCTGGTCTTTAGCTTCGGAAGATTTCACACTTAGAATATTTTTTTCTGTTTGAGTGTGAAACTTTCGAAGTAACTCCTTCTAAGCTGTTAGCTTCCGAAGATCTTACACTTAGATACATTTAAGAGTGTAAGACTTCCCAAGCTATTTCATCTTTGTTCCTTAGTGCATGCATGGAAGACTTGGTTGTTCTGGCTTGTTTGTTGCATCAGCCTCATAATCTTCAGACGATCTTACAAACTCCCCCTAGGCTGATGCTACCAAAATAGAAAGTTATTTAGATTTTGATAGTCCACATTAGGATCCTCAGCATACCTTTCTTCATCATTAGGTCTGGATCCTTCAGACTAACATAAACCTTCTCATGTCAAAGAGATCATGCAGAGGAAGATTGAGCATGTCTTTTGAGGAATAGACATGCCTGCCTTCCTGATCTCTTATGACATACCATCTGTCTTGATCTTCATCATAAGACCATGACATAATTTGTCTTCCAACAGCAAGAGGCTCTACTATGATTGGATTTTGTTGAGAGACCTCTTCATGCACTCCCTCAAGATGCTCTGACTCATCTTGAGGTTGGGAGGTGGATGCCTTTCTTTTTTTTTTCTTCTCTCTGATGATTTTAACTGAGGGGACTGGTCTTGAGTACCAGGTTGTTCAATTGAGTCCCCCATAATTGGGACCTCCTCTTATACAGGTTCAGAAGGAGAGAGATGAGGACCCTGTTGTGGATCAGAAGATGAAGTTGGCTGAGATGCAGCTCCAGGTTCAGGTTGTGTTGTCTCAGTGGGTTCAACCTTCACCTCAACTTCAGGTTGAGCTAGACTTAGTGGAGAATGCAAGTCCACTAGCTCTCCCTTCTTTATCTTATGCTTGATTACCCTGATATGCTCATCCATTATGGATAGAGACATAGGGCCAAGCCTCCTTCCAGAGAATCCATATAGCTTCAAGAAGCTCATCATCCTTTTTCTGTTAGCAGACTTCTTTTGGCTTTTGTGGATGATGGCCCTTGACTTTGTAGCTTCTTCCCTTAATCTTTTCCTTGCAGCTTGCTTTTCCTTTTTGGCTTGTTCTTCCAGCTGCTTGTTGTATTCAAACATTATGTATTCAAATGGTAAAAGAAGAAGTGATCGGCCTGATAGAGACCTATGGCACTCAGGTAGCTGATCATCTTTAGTCTTTCTTCTTCAGTTGCTACCTGAGGTTGTTCAGTGGCCACAGTCTCTGGCTCAGGACTTTCTTGAACTGGGGAGAGGACAAGAAAGTTCTTGTAGAGTCTTTTCAGCCTCATTTCTTCCTTGTGCTTGAGGAGCAATGTTTCATCCTCTGCTTCCCTCCTCTCCTTTGACAGCTCTGTGTCAGCTAGTTCATTCAGCTCATCTAAGGGGAGAGAGATGAGTTCATTAACATTATAGTTTCTGGTTCCCAGGTAGTTTAGCCTGGCTGCCTTAACTCATCTTCCTGAGTGTTTAGCCTGGGGACAGCCCTGATTGCAGCTTCCATAAATCTGGGGAACCACTTGAACTCTCTCCCCTCAGCTTCCTCTTCCTCTCTCTCTTCTCCTCCTCAATCTCCTTAGGAGTCATTTTCCTTTTGCCTTTGTCGACCACAGGCTTTGGTGACTCAGCTGGAGAGAGCTTTGGCCTTCATTGCTTGGTTCAGCTGTCAAGCTCTGGCTAGAGAGAGGTTGTGAAACACCATCACCAGCTGGTGTTTCACTGAGGGTAATGGGTGCAGAGGGAGATCCTAGCTCAAGGTTCACAGGTTCAACCTCTGGGCCTTTAGTCAAGGTTTTTCCTTTGAAGCTAATCTTTGGGTCTACCTCAACATCCAGTTGACCAAAGATCTCACCTGCTAGCCTCTGTCTATATAATTTTGATCTCAATTTAAACTCCTCTAGCACCCTGTCTTGGATTCTTTCTGCCAATCTTGCTGCTTGTCTGTTATTGCTTGGGTTGACAAGTGGTAGATCTACCAAGTTGATGCTCTCATAGAAACTCAGGTGTGAAATGTTGAAACTTCTAGTTGACCTGAGCTCTAGAGATCACAAGAGCTCTCCTATTATGTCATACCCCCAACCCCAGATTGGGTTCTCAGAAGGGGCAAACATTGCTCTTGGTATTCCTCCTCAAACAATTGTTGAATGAGCAAATGTAGATCACTGTGTAGAGGAGGTTGCTGAGTATAAACATCTATAAGAGAGGATGGTGATTCCTCTATGTCCATACTCTGGGAAGAACTCCCAGGTTCTGTGATTGTCAGAATTTCTTTCCCCTTTTTGGTAGCATCACCCTCTTGCATAGGTGAGCTGGGAGATTGATCCATGACATCCACAGGTTCTTATGGACCTGGATGAGTTGTCCTCATGGGTCTCTCAGCCAACTTGCCCTTGAGATCGTGATAAGTTGCTGGTCATTGACCCTCTTTTGTAAGATAGTCACCTGAGATTCCAGGTGAGCTATCTTTGAAACAAAATAGGTGCAAAGATGTGACAGTTTGTGCACCTTTTGTTGCAGACTCCCCTCATCTTCAGATGAAGAATCATTAGGGGATGAGAGAATTGGACCTAGTCTTCTTCCTCACCACCAGCATGGGTTTCTTGGCTGCTGGATTTCCCCTGCCTAATGACAACTTCCAGAGAAGTGTCAAGAGGCTGGGTTGCCATGGTAGAGGTCCTAGTGATGTTATCACTTGCAACAGTGATAGCCTCTGCCATATGGATTTCCTGAATAAGTTCAGGACTATTCACCTCAGTAGGGGGTAGCTGATGTGGGCTAGAGATGGGGAAGCAGGAGTACTCATCTCTCCTTGAGTGTGGGAAGAGAGGAGAGACTCATGGTACTCACTGAAGCCCAAATCTTCATCAGAATAGAAGTCAAGGGTGGAATGGGCGGTTTAGATCAAGAGGTTGGGGATGGTAGCTTTCCCCAGAAGGTTGATCACTAGAGTTTAGAGACTCAGAGTGATGGCTTAAGGCTGTTTGGGTTGTGAGCTCATCAGGCTGAGCATGAGAACCTCAGTGGAAAGATGGGAGTGGTCTGCTCCTCAGGAAAAGTGGAGCTCGAGATTCCACTTCCTCCTGTATGGGTTCTGATATGGGGGCCTGCACATGCTTAGTAGCAAGTGCAGGGGTTTGTTGGGATTTTCTTTTGTAGGTGATGGTGATGGTAGGCTGTGTTTGAGGTGGTGAGAGGTAGAGGTGTTGGTTCAACACTAGCTGGTGCTGCTAGGTTTTCACCCTGAGCAATAAGCTCAAACATTTTTGGGACAAGGGCTGTTTCTACCCCAGAGAAGCCAACAGTTGGCTTCTTCAAGATTTTGAAGATGTCGGGCCTCATTTGTCCTATTTTAAGAATATTACCTGTTCCCCTCAACTGTGGTCCCAACTCACAGTTGAGAATGGTTGAACATACCTAGGGAACATGTAATACTCTAAGGAGTCCAAGTTTGCAAGTAAATTAATATATACAAACTGAGAGTACCTGAACTTGACCCCTTGTACCATCCCATGGACTATAAAGGAGAGGTCTTCTGGAACATGATCCCATCCTCATGCTTGTTAGAAAGGTTGTGAATGACGACATGGAGGAGGTATTTCCATTGAGATGAGACCTTACCCTTCCTGAAGGTTTTGACTGAGAAGTCACCTTCATAGCCCATCTGCTAAAGGAGTGGTTGACAGCATATTTGGGAAAGGATAGCTCACCTGCTTCATCATCCAGCTGCAAATGGGTGTTTATGATGGGCGGAGTGATGAAAACTGTCCTTCCCTGCACTGTAGCAGACAGTGCCTTCTCCCCATCCATGGTGACCTCCTGACAGGTCCTCCAGAACTCAAGCAACTGATCCTCATAGAGAAGAGGATCAATTGTAAGGGAGGTGAAGTAGTGCGACAAAGAAAGGTACCTACACACATCTGAGAAGCTTGGATCCTTCTCAGAGTGTAACAGGAAACTGATTGTGTTGTCTGTGTAGGTGCATGGAAAAATCAGGTCGTTGTAACGATCAAGGTTGGCCATTTGAGGAAGCTTTACAGTGAAAGAAAGAAGAAGATGAAATTTGGGGGTAAATTTAGGGTAAGGATCAGTGAGAGTAGAGAGACAAAATAGAATCGTTTGGAAGATACATGCTGTGGATTTGAGACAAAGTTATGACAAAAAGATAAACTTTGAAATCCGTAAGTGGGTCCTACTTCTGAAAAAGTGCGCCAAAAAGTTAGTTTTCTTGGAAGTTGTAAAACTTCCGAAGACAATTTTGGCTTCGGAAGCTTTGTAGCAAAGCTTCCGAAGGCAGTTTTTGCTTCGGAAGATATTTCAAAGAATTTTGAAAATTTGGCTTCGGAAGAAGTGAACTAAGTCTTTCGAGACTTAGTTGCTTTCGGAAGATATTTGTTCTTTGAATGCATTTAAGTGCTTATATACAAATTTAAGCTTCGAAGATACTCCAAGAATTTCTTCCGAAGGTAAATCTTAGATAAGCTGTTAAATGATTTAAAGACATAAATTTCTTCCGAAGGCAATTTGAGTTCTTCCGAAGATAAATTTTCACAAATCTAAGGAATATCAGTTAAAAGTTAGTTTTTTCCAAAGAGAACTGGGCTTATGAGGTGATCTAATAGACAACTTAGGACACAATTTTAAGAAATAAAGTTGATTAAGTTATTAAAGAAAATCTATTCAAATTAATCATCCCAATAGCTGATACAAGATATTTAAATCTCTGTTCATCAAATGCCTTTGTGAACAGATCAGTATATTGTTCATTTATGTTAACTTTGATTAGTTTGATCAATCCCTTTTCAAAATTATCCCTAATCAGATGATACCTGATGTTGATGTGTTTAGTCCTTGAGTGCTGCACAGGATTCTCTGTAATAGAAATGGCACTGTTGTTGTCTATATGGATGGGAGTCTCCTTGAAGTTGAACCCATAGTCTAGTATCTGATTCTGAATCCAAAGCACTTAAGCACAGCAGCTTGCAGCAGCAATGTATTCAGCTTTAGCAGTTGATGCAGACACACAGGATTGTTTCTTGCATTGCCAAGAGACTATCCTTCCACCAAGGAATTGACATCCCCCAGATGTGGACTTTGTAGTCATGTTACAGCCACCATAATCACTATCTGTATAAGCATACAGATTAAAGTCTGAATTCTTTGGATACCAAAGGCCTAGATTTGGAGCACCTTTGAGGTATCTGAGAATCCTTTTGATAGTGATTAGGTGTGACATCTTGGGGTTGGCTTGATATCTTGCACATATACATGTGGCAAACATAATATCAAGCCTGCTAGCAGTAAGGTACATAAGTGACCCAATCATAGCCCTGTAGAGATGTTCATCAACACACTCCCCCTTAAGATCAGGACCAAGCGAGTGGTTTCTGGCTATGGGTGTCTTTGCAACCTTACAGTTAGTCATCTTGAATCTTGTAAGTATGTCCTGTACATACTTTGACTGACTAATGAAGATGCCATCTTCAACCTGCTTCACTTGAATTCCTAGAAAGAAACTGAGTTCCCCCATGGCACTCATTTCAAATCTATTCTTCATCAGCATCTCAAAGTCTTTACAGAGCTTTGGATTAGTTGAACCAAAGATGATATCATCTACATATATTTGAACTAGCAGTGTGTCATTCCTGTTTCTTTGATGAAAGAGTCCCATCAATAGTACCTCTTTTGTATCCATGTTGACAGAGGTATGTTGATAGTGTCTCATACCACTTTCTTGGAGCTTGATGCAGTCTATATAGAGCTTTATCAAGCTTGCAGAAATAATTAGGATGATCTGGGTCTGCAAAGCCAGGTGGTTGTTTGATATAAACTTCTTCATCAATCACCCCATAGAGAAAAGCCACATTTCACATCAAGCTGGTAGACCTTGAAATCCTTGGATGCAGCATAAGCCAGAATATTCTTACAGCTTCAAGTCTTGCAACTGGAGCAAAGACATCAGTGTAATCAATCCCTTCTTCTTGAGTGTATCCTTGGACAACCAGTCTAGCCTTGTTCTTGATGATAATCCCTCTATCATCCTTCTTGTTCCTGAATACCCATTTGGTCCTATGACACTTTTCCCTTGAGGAAGAGGGCATAAGTTCCACACCTTCTGTCTTTTATTTGAAGCAGCTCATCTTGCATAGCTTCAATCCAGCTTCCATCCTTCAAAGCCTCATCAACTTTCTTCGGCTCTATCTGGGATAAGAAACAAGAATGTAGACAAACATGGCTGTCATGAGTTTGTCCTCTTGTTCTTACCCCTGAGTCAACATTTCCAATGATGTTTATGGTGGGATGTGACTTGTGGATCCGAAGTTGAGGGATCACAGCAAGTTGGTTGGACAGATCTAAATTTGAGAAATTCTGATCTGGCAATGAGGTGTCTCCCACCACATCAGCACACTTATCAAGAGAAACTTGATCCAATGAGTGTGTGACATCATTCATGTTGTCTTCAATGGAGTGGTTATCACATCAAGAAATTCTTGATCACTGTCACCACCTCCAGTTCCTCCTGCATTAGAAGTTCCTTCTCCTGAATTTTGAGCCTTGAGCTGAAATTTGAAGGCAATTCAGCTGAATCAACAGTATTTGTCATGCTTGTACTGATAGGAGCCTTAATTACAGGGTTAGTCACCACTGGAGCTGAAGTAGTCTTCTTGGTTGGTCTTTTCAGCTCAAATCTTGGATCAGGATCTTCTGTTGATCTGTTATCTGTAGATCCTGAAACATTCTCACAGGACTTGTTAAAAATAGTTGGTAACTAAATCATGATCAAACAGCCAATCTAGACCAAAACCTTTCACACTGGGTGTGTGTTCATTGAAAGTCACATTGGCTGACTCTTCAATGATTCTAGTTCTGAGGTTGTATACTCTATAAGCGTTAGCTTGAGAGGAGTATCCAACAAAGTGTCCATCATCTGATTTCTTAGCAAACTTGGCTACTTGATCTTTGGTATTCAAGATGGTGCATGAGGAAACCAATGAATGGTCTCCTTTTGTGCCACAGTCATAAAGAGTTTTACCATGAGTCTTAACTACTAAAACTCTGTTCTGCACATAGCAGGCTGTGTTGACAGCCTCTGCCCAGAAGGTGATAGGCAGTTTAGAGTCAGACAACATGGTTTTAGAAGCCTCAATAAGTGTCCTGTTTCTCCTCTCAGCAACACCATTTTGCTGAGGAGTCCTGGGAGCACTATATTGTCTTGAAATACCCTTTTCATCACAAAATGTATCAAGGATTTGGTTTTTAAATTCTATTCCCCGATCACATCTTATGGTTTTGACCTTGTGATCACATTGATTCTCAATTTTCAGAATGAAGTTCTTCAAGATCTCAGGAGTCTCATCCTTAGTTCTAAGGAAGAAGACCCAAGTGAATCTTGTGAAGTCATCTGTGATCACTAAACAATAAGAGGTCCTTCCTAGAGTCATTACACTAGTGGGGCCAAACAGATCCATATGTAACAAGTGTAGGGGAGTAGTGATAGAGTTCATTTCCTTTGGCTTGTGAGACACTTTGTGTTGCTTCCCTTTCAGGCATGCAACACAGTGGTCATCACTTGTAAACTCTTTTTTTGGCATTCCAGTTACCAAATCATTCTTAATCAATTTATTCATGTTTTTAAAGTTTACATGGCATATTCTTTTATGCCAAAGGAAGACTCATCACTATTTACTTTAGATAGAAAGCAAGAAACTTCTCCAAGGGAGATGTTTTTGCAGATCCATCTTGTACATGTTCCCTCTCCTGGGGGCTCTGAGCAGAATATGCTCTTAGGAATGTCAACCCCGGGCTTGAGAACAATGCACTCATGCTCAGTAAAGAGCATGTGATGTTTTTGGTCACAAAATTAGGGCACACTCAAAGATTGTATCCAAGCTCCTTGACGAAGTTTACCTTCTCAATGCTGAGCTTACCATTTGTAACCTTGCCCCTGCCAGTAATGTAACCTCCTGCATCTCCTCCAAAAGCAACTGGTCCTCCATCAAATCTTTCAAAGTTTTGAAGTAAGGACTTATTGCCTGTCATGTGCCTGGAGCAGCCACTATCAATGATCCACACATTTCTGTTTGCCTTTGGCTGTCCCTGCATAAAAAGAGATGATTTAGTTACATTTGGAAACCCAAGCCTCATTGGTCTTGGGCTTGTTAAAATAGTTGAAGGAAATGAAACAGTAAGTGATCCTATGTTCAGGTTCTGAGGATCATTTGCTATTGATGATGAAGAATCTTCAGTCACACGATCTTCCTTCATCTTCCACACCACCTTTGGAAAATTTGGCTTGACCTTCAAAGCTTCAAAAGCTTTTGCAGCTTCGGAAGATTTGGAGACTGGACCTTTGGAAGATCTTGCTTTCACTGCAGCAAGCTTCAGTACTTCGGAAGCATTCCTTTCTTCCGAGACCAAATTTTCTTCCGAAGGCAATTTTTCTCTTGCCTTCTTCTTCATTTTGGAGCTTTCGAAGGAAATAGATTTTCCTTCCGAAGCTAGCTTTTCCTTCTTCTTCCCAGAAGCTTTCTCTTTAAACATGTGGATAGTGCTTTTAGGGATTGTAGATGCAACCTTTAGCCAGATAGGAAGTACTACCACACATGATGCATTCCATTTGCTTCCTTCTGGGAGTCTTCTTCTGAGAGCAAGACTGAACTTGAACACTTTCTTTCTCCAGCTTCTTCTTCACAGATGATGCAGTAATTCTCTTAGGGAGAGACTTGCTCTTGGAGGAGGATGGTTCAACTGTGTAGCAGTGGTACACAGCAATTCAGTCTTCTCTTTGCTGGAATAAGTTGGAACTGTACTAAAACTCCTGGTACTAGAGTTTGTAGTTGATTCCTCAGCCTTTACCACTTCAAACCCTGCAGAGATGAACATTTTTTGCTTGAGTCAAAAGTGGCCTTGATCTCTTGAGCCTTCTTTGATCTTCTCTTTGCTCTTCTGATCAAGTTCTTCCTCTTTGTGTTTGTCATACCAGCCTTCTTACTCTCCTCAGGAGCATGGTGACCCTTTTTGGATTGACTCTTCACTTATTTTAGAGTCATTCCTCACCATCTCCTCTTCATCCTCTTCATCACTGGGTCTATAGAGGGCAGCTCATCTTGACCAGTTCCATACCTTGGAGATCTTACTGATAGTAGGGTGTGTGGAGGAGCTATCTCACAAGATCCCAATCCCTGCTTATTCTGATAAGAAACTTTTGCATGCAGAGATGAGGATATTATGTTCTTGAAGGTCTCTTCTTCAAGAACACATTTTTCTACCCTGGCTTTGCTAATCACAAGCTCAGCCTAGCATCCAGTCAACTTAGTAACAAGATCTTTTATTTGAGTCTTATAGTTTGTTTGCTCATGTTTAAGAGTTGAAATTGTTTTCTCTAGATCTTCTATTTTAAGCTTATAATCATTTTCAGCTCTCTGGAAATTAGCTTTTAAAATGCTTAAAGACTCAATATCAGATCTCATTTCTAAGTTGTAGGACCTGTATCTATTTACTTTAGTAATACATTCAGAAGAGCAAAGATGTTCTAATACCTTGGCTTCATCATGGTCAGCCACGAGTACTTGATTTGGAGAAGCATCTTTAGCTTGGAAGCTCCAGTCAAAGCCTCCTTCTTCAACAGCAACTGCAGCTTATGTCTTGGCTTCTGATTCTGGTGCCCTCCTTCAGTGTAGTTTGGCCTAGATGATGCTTGGCCACCATTTGACTTAGGTGCCTTGCATTCTCTAGCAAATGTCCCATCTGGTTATAGTTATAACACTTTACTTTGCTTTTGTCTAGCCCAAACTTACCACTGGCTGCATTGCTAGGAAACCTTCTCCCAGTCCTCTTGTAAAACTTCTGGGCTCTATGAGTGAGAAGAGCCATCTGCTGGACTATCTCCATATATTCCAGATCATATGGATGGATACAGTCCAGGTCTTCAAGAGTGAAGAGAAAGTTTCCTAAACTTACATCAGTAGAGACAAAGGCTTGAGAGGAACTTGTCTCTTGGAAGGGACTTCCTTGGATGTAGCTCTCTCTGGGTGTCTTTGGGAAGGTGATGAAAGGACCCCTTTATGAAGTTTTAGGGTAGCAGATAAGATGATGTTATGGTTCTCTGCTATCCCTTTCACCCATATGAAGGGTTGAACTCTGGTGAGTATTGGAGTTACCAGATAAATTTTGCATGTTCATCTCCATCTGGTATCCATTGAGTATCCCATACAACTCAGTGAGAGTAAGGGTCTTGAGGTTTTTAGTCCTCTTAATGACCACACAGTAGTGTGTCCATTGTCTGGGAAGAGAGGACATGAACTTCCTAACAATATCCCTGTTCTCAATTGTTACTCCAACATCAACCAGAGTATCCATAATCTCAACATACCTGAAGTATTATTAAGTCATGGTTTCACCTGTCTTCAAGGTGAAGTTTTCAAACTGCTGCTTCAGGAGGTCCTTCTTGTTTTCCTTGGCTTTATTGGACCCCTCATACATCAGTTTTAGTGCATCCCATAGCTGTTTAGCGGTCTTGCACTTCTTGAAACCTCTGTAGATGAAGTTTGGAAGAGTAGTTTGGAGGGCTGTCATGGCTTTCTGATCAATATGAATCCTTTTCCAGTATTCATCAGAAAAGTCAGCTCTCTCCTTTGGTATCATGCCACCACCAGCAGCAGCTGAGGAAGTGCATGGTACATGAGGTCCATTGACAACAGACTCCCACATCCTGGAATCTTGAGACTTGATAAAGCCTTCCATTCTTTGGCACCAAGTGTCAAAATCCTTAAGAGTGATCAGTGGGGACTTTTTCATAATTCCAGTTTCCATATCATCCTTAGAGATAGCTGCCATTTGAAGAGTTAAATGATGTGTGAAGCTAAGTGGATTAAAGATGGTGATATCTTACAATCAAGAGCCTGGAATGCTCTGATACCAATTGCAGGATCGGGTAAGGGTACTTAACACTTAGTTTCATATTAAGGAGAGATCTTAGATCACTTAACAATTCAAATAGGGAACTAGTAACTAGAGACAGATGATACTGAAAACACAAGTAAATTAAAGAGATAGAACTAAGAACAACACAGGATTGGTTTTCAAGGATGTTGTATATTGATCTCAAGTTCTTTTACAAGTGTTACAAAGCATGAAGAAATTACAAGGACCTGAGACACTTTTGTACTACAACCTACAACCGTCACTTACATGTAAAGATAGTTGGGATTTGACTAATCTAGACAAAAAGATCAATATAAAGTCAAAAGGCAGATTGCCTTTTGACTAGTGACTATGACATGCCATAGCTCACTGACTTTTCCTAATATAAAAAGTCTACATGAACAAGTAAGGTAAGTTACAGACAAAGACCATTCCTACTTTTTGATAAAGCATGGAAGTTTCACCAACTTATGTAAAGTAGGTGAACCACCAGAGCAGGCAGCGGAAAGTGTGTCAGGTTTATCAAAAGTTGATTTAGAGAAAGCATATTTTCTCTGTCCTCTAAATAAATCAGTCTTCACAGCTTCGGAAGACTTTGTCTCTGAAGCTTCGGAAGATTTCATTTTTGGCTTCGAAAGATGCTGGTCTTTGGCTTCGGAAGATTTCACACTTAGAATATTTTTTACTGTTTGAGTGTGAAAGTTTCGAAGTAACTCCTTTTGAACTGTTAGCTTCGGAAGATCTTAAACTTAGACACATTTGAGAGTGTAAGACTTCCCAAGCTAGTTCATCTTTGTTCCTTAGTGCATGCATGGAAGACTTGGTTGTTCTGGCTTGTTGGTTGCATCAACCTCATAATCTTCAGATGATCTTACAAACATACATTTCTTAAGATTAGACACGTGAAATACATTATGTACATTTCCAAGTTCACTTGGTAGATTAAGACGATATGCAACTGGTCCAAGTCGTTCTACAATCTCAAATGGTCCAATAAATCGAGGATTAAGCTTTCCTCATTTACCAAATCTCACAATACCCTTCCATGGAGATACTTTCAGAAATACTCTTTCACCAACTTGAAATTCCAATGGTTTTCTTTGAGTATCTGCGTAACTCTTTTGTCTGCTTCTAGCAGCTTCGAGTCTCTTTCTGATCTCACCAATCTTGTCTATCGTCTCTTGGATGATTTCTGGCCCAATTAATTGTCTTTCACCGATATCTACCCAACACAGAGGTGAACGACACTTTCTTCCATACAGTGCTTAAAATGGAGCAGCTTTAATACTAGTGTGATAACTATTATTATATGAGAACTTAGCTAATGGTAGATGGGTGTCCTAATTTCCACCAAAGTCTATCACACATGCTCTCAATAGATCCTCAAATGTCTGAATGGTCCTTTCACTTTGGCCGTCTGTTTGTGGATGATATGTTGTACTCATGTCTAACTGAGTACCCTTGGCTTCATGCAAGGACTGCCAAAATCTCAAGGTGAATCGGCTATCTCTGTCAGAAATAATCAAGATTGGTACACCGTGACGAGATACCACCTCTTTGATGTATAATTCGGCTAGCTTATTCATGCCATACGTCTCTTTCATGGGTAGGAAGTGTACGAATTTTGTTAAACGATCGACTATTACCCAAATAGTGTCATAAACACTCGATGTTCGAGGTAATTTCGTCACAAAATCCATGGCGATACACTCCCATTTCCATTTTGGGATCACAGGTTGTTGTAGGAGTCCAGACGGTTTCTGGTATTCCGCCTTCACCTTGGAGCAAGTCATACATTTGTTCACATATTAAGCTATATCACCTTTCATATTAGGCCACCAGTAAATTCTTTTACATCATGATACATTTTTTCGGATCCTGGGTGGATTGAATATCTTGACCTATGCGCCTCATCTAAAATCATTCTACGCAAGTCTCCGTACCTTGGAACCCATACTCGGTTTGCAAAATGCATCAAGTTATTGGAGTCAGGTATTAACCCTTTGATTATTCCTTGCAGGCCTTCATTCTCCAAATTTTTGTCCTTTAATGCTTCAATTTGAGCGTCACGAATCCGAGTAATGAGATCCGAGTGTATGGTTAATTCTAACGCTCGTACTCGCAGAGGTTTTTGTCTTTCCTTTCTGTTGAGAGCATCTGCAACTACGTTGGCTTTGCCTGGGTGATATCTAATATCACAATCATAATCGTTTAATAATTCAACCCAACATCGTTGTCTCATATTTAAATCCTTCTGATTAAAGATATGTTGTAGACTCTTGTGATCGGTGTATACAACACACTTAGTTCCATATTTATGTCTCCAGATTTTTAGAGCGAAAATTACCGCTCCTAATTCTAGGTCATGGGTGGTGTAATTCTTTTCATGCACTTTTAATTGTCTTGACGCGTAGGCAATCACTTTATCTTTTTGCATTAATACACATCCAAGACCTGTTCGGGTGGCATCACAATACACTACGAATCCATCCGTTCCGTCGGGTAATGATAGAATGGGCGCACTACACAGTTTTTGTTTCAACAATTGGAATGTTTCTTCTTGATCGACACTCCACTCATATTTTCTATCTTTACGAGTTAATAGAGTCAATGGTTGTGCTATTTTTGAAAAATTTTCAATAAATCTACGATAGTAACTGGCTAACCCTAAAAATTGTCGCACTTCTGTTGGTGACTTGGGTGCTTCCCAATTTTTGATTGCTTCGATCTTAGTCGGATCCACGTGGATACCCTTTTCGTTAATAACATGTCCGAGGAATCGAACTTCTCGAAGCCAAAACTCACACTTGGAGAATTTTGCATACAACTTCTCTTTCCTTAGAACGCTTAAAATGAGTCAAAGATGATGCTCATGTTCTTCCTTGGACTGTGAATATATTAGGATGTCGTCAATAAATACTATCACAAACTTATCCAAGTAGGGTTTGTAGACCCTATTCATGAGATCCATGAATACAGCAGGTGTGTTGGTTAGACCAAACGACATTACCAGAAACTCATAATGACCATAGCGCGTTCTAAAGGCTATCATCGGGATATCTTCCTCTGCTATCAGCAACTGATGGTAACCGGATCGCAAATCAATTTTTGAGTAGTAGCTGGATCCTTGCAACTGATCGAACAGATCATCGATTCTTGGTAATGGGTACCAATTTTTGATGGTAAGTTTATTTAATTCTCGATAATCAATACACATTCTAAATGATCCGTCTTTCTTTTTAACAAATAGGACCGATGCTCCCCAAGGAGAAAAACTTGGTCGGATAAATCCTTAGTCTAATAACTCTTGCAATTGTTTCGACAATTCTTGAATCTTAGAAGGTGCTAACCGATACGGTGATCGGGCTACAGGTGCAACTCAAGGCACTAGATCAATTTGAAACTTAATCTGCCTCTGTGGAGGTAAACCCGGAATACTTCTGGGTTTCAACTTTCCTCTCCTCATTCTTGATGTCAATAGCTTTTACTAAGAAAGCTGGATGTCCTTTACTAAGTATCCATAAGCTTTCATAACATTAATAATCTTTAAGGAAGGCTTTCCTTCGTCTCCTTGGATAATTAAAACTCCACTGTTGAGTGTTGGTAAGCGTATAATCTTCTCGTAGTATATTACTTCAGCATGGTTCCGAGAAAGCCAATCCATTCCGATGACTACATCGAAACTTCCAAGCTCGACAGGTAATAAATCGATGCTAAAAAGACAATCATGAAGTTGTAATGTGCAATTCTTAATTACTTCACTAGATTCCATTTTCTTCCCATTAGCTAGTACAATGATGTACTTCTTATTTAGCTTACAAGGTTTTATACCTAATAATGGCTCAAATTCTTTTGACACGAAACTTAAATCAGCACCAATGTCAAATAAAACGGAGGCATACTGATTATTAGCAAGAAACCTACTGTTAACCACTGACGGCTCCTGATGCGCATCTCTAGCATTCATTTCAAAGGCTCTCCCTCTGGCCTTGGGCCCATTCAACTTCGGATAATCCCTCTTGAAATGCCCTACGATGCCGTATTCAAAGCAGGCATGATCATTCCCCATTGCTTTAACATCAAGCTTAGTCCGGCAATTTTGACCTAGGTGTCCAAATTTATGACAACGAGTGCAAACTTTACATTCACCACTATGAATATATCCATACTTGTTACATTTCCCTTGAAATTCTTTGTTTAGTCTGCTATTTCCAGAAGTCGCAACATACGCCATTTCAAATCCTTGACTGAAACCTTTCTTGTTATTCACTTGCTTCTTGGAACTTCCGAACCACTTTCTTTTCCCATCGAATGTCCTTCTCTCCATCTTGACAGTCTTCCTTTCAACTCCCATCACTCCTTTTCCATAATCATCTTTCTTGATTAGCGTTCCACTACGTATTACATCATCAGTCAATGAATGTGCAATAGCTATAGCACTCTGAATAATGGCAGGGTTTGAGGCTGTAACATTGCTTCTTATCTGGGGTACCAATCCCTAAATATACCTCTCGATTCGAACATATTCTGGTGTAACCATTCGTGGCACTAATCTGGCAAGATCGTTGAACCTAGAAGTGTAGGCTCGTATCTCAGCACCATCCATTATGAGGTTCCAAAATTATGTCTCAATTTTCTTCAATTCATTTCGAGGGTAATATTCTCAAAGCAACATCTCCTTCAGCTGTTCCCAAGTGAGTTCATAAGCATTAGCATCCCCTAAGATTTGGCGTTGAGAGTTCCACTATGACAATGCTGCATCTTGGAAGGAACAGGTTGCGTACTTGACCTTTTGATCATCAGAACAATTAGTTATGGCTATAACAGCTTCCATTTTCTCAATCCACCAAACAATATCTAGTGGTCCTTCAGCACCAGTAAAAGTTCTTGGATTGCACCCTTGGAATGTCTTATATGAACATCCTTGAAGTTGTCCGCCTGATGAACTGCCTGGGTTTCTGTTCATACCAGAACCATTGTTTGTACCAACACCAGAACCTATGTTGGAGCCTTTTCCCATTCCACTACCAGCAATTCCATGTCCTCCTCCTGGTCCGGCAGCTATGTTAGCATTATGTTGTTCCAGGGCCGATTTGACATGTTAGGCTACTAACTGGGCTAATTCTTAGGCGGTAGTTGGTAAATTGGCGTTTCCGCTTGATGACGTATTTCGCGTTCTAGGTGGCATGTTTTAAATTATGCTATACAGGTAGGGAAAGAAGGGTGGTTTAGTTATTGTATGAGGTTCATAACTTATTATAGCTGAATAGTTCATTAGACCAAATCACACATTTATCAACATTTTCATAATTCAATAATCATAATTTTTATAATATTAAAATAGCATCAAAATAACATGTTCATTCATACATTAAGTGCCCACAATTCATAAGTCAAGTCAACCACCAAAGATAATTAGTTTAGTGACTTACATAATTTACCATACCAAAACAAGTTTCCAGTTAATCAAAATACTCAAGCACTTCAGCTTGTACCCATCCTGTATCCTAGAAATGGTGCTCCACTGCCAATATGCATCAGGTAAGAAATCATCATCGTACAGAATATGGCCACTACCATGGCAGTCTCAACTCTCTCTCCTATCAATACTGTCTGCTGCTGGGCCACCACTAATGCTGCTTCGGCAGCGTCAGCCCTCTGCTCTGCCAGAGTCAGTCTGTTTCTAGTCTTTAAAAGACTAGTCTCTAGATCTGATACTCAAAAGTGGATCTGACTCAGAGCACTGTCCTCTAGTAACCTCTCCTCCTCGATCATCAACAATCTCCCATCCATAGCTTGGCCCACTTCGTCCTGCACTCTCAGTTTCTTCCTCATCACAAGTAGCTCCTTCTCGTAACGAATGCATTGAGCTATCAGAGTAGCCACCACACGCTCAATGGCTCACCGTCAATAAGAAATCCCGCGAGGAGTGGTAGATGATTCCCCCACCTCGAAGGTGGAAGGGATCCCATCTCTCGAGGCCCATCCTTGCATAGCGTCCATAATCCAGCCCCACTGCTCATTGAACAGTCTGGCCCGTTTGGGCGCAAGGGCTCCATCCATAACCCCATCATCATCAATCGCTCTCCTCGACTCCCTCTGCTTCCTCCACTCATGTTCACACGATCAGACATCTACATAAGAATAATACACTTTTACTTATTAATCTAACATAATGCGCTAACTTAATCTAAACCAAATAAATAATCGAAGTCTTAGCATTAGTTATAATTAAGTCAACTACGCTTTTACCTGGTGTAACACTCGGGAGATGGAAATGTCTTTGGAATCGTAAAAACTTTTAAAGGTTATAGTCTAGATTTTTCTCTTTTTAGAAAATTTTTCTAGTTCGCTATAACCATTGGCTCTGATACCAACTCTCGTCACACCTCGAATATCACAGCGGAAAGTCACGTGGCGTGGTGTTAACGGAAGTTGGATTTATTCCAACGGTCATAATCAAACGTTAAAATTTAATAAGTTGACTACTCTTATAGAGCAAGAAATTCAAGCTTAATTACAATAACATGTTTAGTTTATGAAACGATAAATTTTGTTATTACAAATTCAGAACAGTAGTCAACCCAAAACGTTTCGCCTTCCTAGCACATTTCCATCATTAACCGAGTGTACCTATAACCCTGAAAAGCATGAAAAATACTGGTCAACATAAAGTTGGTGAGCAATCGGGTTTTACAACATTTGGTTTTTCCAAGATAAATGATATGATGTAGCGAGATATAATATACTCAACATAAACTAACTAGGTACTATGATTAATTCAGGTCATAAGTCCATAATCAAGCCAAGAAACACGTCGTTGCCCCACAACAGTCCAAACATATAAACTCCCTCGCTACAACCTGACCAGCGCGACTGGTCGCGAGAGCGGGTCCTTCTAACCCGATAGATCTACCAATATAGTTTGCGGCCTCCCCGAGGTTAATGATTATGGGGGGATTTAGAGCTCAACAGTATACATCTATACTATTGACTCAACTTATACCATCATAACATATATTAATCTCGTTTTACTCATCATGTATAAAAATAATTGAACAATCATGCTTTTCCCCCAAAACAGTTTAAATAAAACAATATTTAAAATGGGACCGAAGAACTCACCTTCGTATGCGATCAATGTCAGATCTACAGCGTCTTGCACCGATCTTATCAAGATCCTAAACGTGAAATACTTACTTTTAAAATCGAAAAGCTTGTTTATAAGAATGCTGTTCACCCAACTTATTTGACTTTTAACTGTAAAAACGTACTTAAAATTATTCCAAGTGTTTTTTAAAAAATCATTTTATAATTTTGAAAGGGTTATTATTTATTAAACATTTTTCTTATAGGAAAAAAGAATTAATATGTTTAATAAGTCATTTAACACGCATAATTTAACTTAATAATACCTAATAATACCATTAGTCAATTCCTAATTCTATATTTGTTTCTTATGAATACTATCACAATTTCTTAAACTAACATTTTATGTCGTGAAACTCTAATTAATTATCTATCGGTATTCTAGCGATTTTACCCAAGACTTTCACCATCCTATATATATATTATTTCTTCATTAAAAATATAGAATATATATATATATATATATATTATATATATATATATATATATATATATATTCTTTTTGAATAAGTCGATACTATTTTTAATTTGTGAATTATATTGATAAATTTTAAAACACGTAAACTTGTGTTAATTGTTTTGTAAATTACATATTTACTTTTATTAATCGTAAATTGCTAAAATATATCGTTTTTTTAGGTTTCTTATAAATTTTATTTTATAAAAGTCTTGGAGTCTTAAAATGTTATTTTAGTCAAGTTAGTTTGTCGCAACGTTCTGTTAGTTTTAGGTAAGGTCTTAAGGTTCTCTACTTATTTTTGTCAGTCAAATCTTTCCCTTATGTGAAGTTTTTCTAACGTGTTTTTAGTGCCGATTTTGTATCAATAATCCAACTTAGTCATCTAACCTAAACATCTTTCTGTTTTGTCCAACAATCCTCATTTATTCAAGAGTTCTTATTATGTCCAACCTTGTTAATCCATCCATAACTTCTAACTTATCATCCTTATGATATATATTAGACCAATCTTTCCATCTATACATACGACATACATACGCAATCATAAACATACATCAATACACATTTTCATAAGCCCAAACCATACGTAAAACAAGATTTCATCAAACTAAAGCTATTTCAACATGCATTTTCAGATTATAACTCATTTCAAAACCCATTTTCATCAAAACGTAAATTTCCATGAACATCTAAGCGGGTGAACTAGGGTTCATCAAGATCACCATCTTGATCACCCATGCATGAAGTGATAAAGACAAGTAAACCCAAACAAGTATACCTTAAGCCTAAACCAACGATCTCTAGTGCTAGCACACGAATCTTCGAAACACGGTTACACCTTCAAGCTTCTACCTCAACTTTACTCGAAAACTCTCTCGTTCTTGACTCGAATGGAACAAAAGAAAGGTTCCTTATAGTGGTGGTGGTGGTGTGATTTCGAAAAAAAGAGGGTATTAGTGGTGATGTTCGCAGTGGTCGAAGGGGTGGGGGTTGGGCGACCTACGGTGGTGGGGTGACGGGTTGATGGTGGTCACGGTGAGGTGCAGTCACGGTAGAGTAGCTGCGGTGTAGCTGACGGTTGCGGTGATGGTGCGGTGGTAGGTGGCAGTTGGCGGATGTGGGTGTAACCTTTCGTGTTTTCGTTAATTAATATTTAACCCTGTTATATTCTTGTAAGGACCATTTATATCATTTAAGAAACTATATGGGTTGTTTATGAATGTTTCTTTTATTGTGCATTAATTCATTAATTTAAGAGTTAATAATTTGTTTTCTACTATAATAAACATAATAATAATAGTCAAAATAAAATAAAAATAATAATAATAACAGAAATAATTTGTAAAAGTTAAATAATTAATAAGTTAGAATGATGTTTAAAAACTTAAAGTTTAATTAAGTTGAGGGGGCCTTTGTGACCAATTTGAAACTTTAAATGAAAGTTTTAATCATAAAATAATAAAAATTATAACTGCAGGGACCAAATGTGTAACTTCTTAATAAATCAACCCAACCCCCCCCCCCCCCTTCACCGTCGACCTTACTCCGGCCACCCCTCGGCTGACTTCCGGCAAGGCCAAAAACCCAGAAATCCTTCATATTTTCGACACAAAATTATCCCAATCGGTTCGTGTGCATGATTTGAAACCGTTTTAGAACCTTAATCACGTTTAAACAACGGTTATGAACTCGAATGACCGAGTAACCGTCGCCATTATCAATCGAGCTGTTCGGCATTCAAGACTCAATAATAATCCAATTAATTAAACCTGAACAATCATTTAACTATCTCTAATCTATCACCACTTGCAATTTCAGCCGAGAAGCACACAAACCCCTCATTCGATCCCCACTTCCATCATGACCTGCAACTCAATCAAAACCCAACTTATTTGACTTTTAACTGTAAAAACGTACTTAAAATTATTCCAAGTGTTTTTTAAAAAATCATTTTATAATTTTGAGAGGGTTATTATTTATTAAACATTTTTCTTATAGGAAAAGAGAATTAATATGTTTAATAAGTCATTTAACACGCATAATTTAACTTAATAATACCTAATAATACCATTAGTCAATTCCTAATTCTATATTTGTTTCTTATGAAGACTATCACAATTTCTTAAACTAACAATTTATGTCGTGAAACTCTAATTAATTATCTATCGGTATTCTAGCGATTTTACCCAAGACTTTCACCATCCTATATATATATTATTTCTTCATTAAACATATAGAATATATATATATATATATATATATATATATATATATATATATATATATATATTCTTTTTGAATAAGTCGATACTATTTTTAATTTGTGAATTATATTGATAAATTTTAAAACACGTAAACTTGTGTTAATTGTTTTGTAAATTACATATTTACTTTTATTAATCGTAAATTGCTAAAATATATCGTTTTTTAGGTTTCTTATAAATTTTATTTTATAAAAGTCTTGGAGTCTTAAAATGTTATTTTAGTCAAGTTAGTTTGTCGCAACGTTCTGTTAGTTTTAGGTAAGGTCTTAAGGTTCTCTACTTATTTTTGTCAATCAAATCTTTCCCTTATGTGAAGTTTTTCTAACGTGTTTTTAGTGCCGATTTTGTATCAATAATCCAACTTAGTCATCTAACCTAAACATCTTTCTGTTTTGTCCAACAATCCTCATTTATTCAAGAGTTCTTATTATGTCCAACCTTGTTAATCCATCCATAACTTCTAACTTATCATCCTTATGATATATATTAGACCAATCTTTCCATCTATACATACGACATACATACGCAATCATAAACATACATCTATACACATTTTCATAAGCCCAAACCATACGTAAAACAAGATTTCATCAAACTAAAGCTATTTCAACATGCATTTTCAGATTATAACTCATTTCAAAACCCATTTTCATCAAAACGTAAATTTCCATGAACATCTAAGCGGGTGAACTAGGGTTCATCAAGATCACCATCTTGATCACCCATGCATGAAGTGATAAAGACAAGTAAACCCAAACAAGTATACCTTAAGCCTAAACCAACGATCTCTAGTGCTAGCACACGAATCTTCGAAACCCGGTTACACCTTCAAGCTTCTACCTCAACTTTACTCGAAAACTCTCTCGTTCTTGACTCGAATGGAACAAAAGAAAGGTTCCTTATAGTGGTGGTGGTGGTGTGATTTCGAAAAAAAGAGGGTATTAGTGGTGATGTTCGCAGTGGTCGAAGGGGTGGGGGTTGGGCGACCTACGGTGGTGGGGTGACGGGTTGATGGTGGTCACGGTGAGGTGCAGTCACGGTAGAGTAGCTGCGGTGTAGCTGACGGTTGCGGTGATGGTGCGGTGGTAGGTGGCAGTTGGCGGATGTGGGTGTAACCTTTCGTGTTTTCGTTAATTAATAGTTAACCCTGTTATATTCTTGTAAGGACCATTTATGTCATTTAAGAAACTATATGGGTTGTTTATGAATGTTTCTTTTATTGTGCATTAATTCATTAATTTAAGAGTTAATAATTTGTTTTCTACTATAATAAACATAATAATAATAGTCAAAATAATATAAAAATAAAAATAATAACAGAAATAATTTGTAAAAGTTAAATAATTAATAAGTTAGAATAATGTTTAAAAACTTAAAGTTTAATTAAGTTGAGGGGGCCTTTGTGACCAATTTGAAACTTTAAATGAAAGTTTTAATCATAAAATAATAAAAATTAAAACTGCAGGGACCAAATGTGTAACTTCTTAATAAATCAACCCAACCCCCCCCCCCCCCTTCACCGTCTACCTTACTCCGGCCACCCCTCGGCCGACTTCCGGCAAGGCCAAAAACCCAAAAATCCTTCATATTTTCGACACAAAATTATCCCAATCGGTTCGTGTGCATGATTTGAAACCGTTTTAGAACCTTAATCACGTTTAAACAACGGTTATGAACTCGAATGACCGAGTAACCATCGCCATTATCAATCGAGCTGTTCGGCATTCAAGACTCAATAATAATCCAATTAATTAAACCTGAACAATCATTTAACTATCCCTAATCTATCACCACTTGCAATTTCAGCCGAGAAGCACACAAACCCCTCATTCGATCCCCACTTCCATCATGGCCTGCAACTCAATCAAAACCCACCTTCCGAGCAACCTAAACTAAAATATTTCTGTATTTAAATTTGTTAAGAAAAGACTTTTTAAAAAAATAATGTGGGTGCCCGGGTTCGAACCCGGGACCTCACAATTGTGGGGAGTTGTGTTTACCGTTAGGCTGGGTAGCCTATGCCTGCTAGAAGCCAGCTCCCTTAATTTATAAACACAATCACTGGAAAAACCCCCAAATCGCATAAACCCTAGAACCAACTTTGATCAAATTGAACATCCATTCTTTTAAGATAATGAAATCAACGTTGGGGCTTTTAATCCCCAAGTGATTTCGAGTCTATCTGCATATCTAATTACCTGGATGGAAGTTTAAATCAATGAGAACGAGATGAAGAACAATCGCGACTGTGGTGAATCCGATTGTAGGGCAACTGGCGATGATAATCGAATTAAATTCGTGTGAAGTTTCAGGGAATGTTCACGACTCTAAGCCCTTTGTCAATTTTAGTTTAGGTTGCTCGGAAGGTGGGTTTTGATTGAGTTGCAGGTCACGATGGAAGTGGGGATCGAATGCGGGGTTTGTGTGCTTCTCGGCTGAAATTGCAAGTGGTGATAGATTAGGGATAGTTAAACGATTGTTCAGGTTTAATTAATTGGATTATTATTGAGTCTTGAATGCCGAACAGCTCGATTGATAATGGCGACGGTTACTTGGTCATTCGAGTTCATAACCGTTGTTTAAACGTGATTAAGGTTCTAAAACGGTTTCAAATCATGCACACGAACCGATTGGGATAATTTTGTGTCGAAAATATGAAGGATTTCTGGGTTTTTGGCCTTCCCGGAAGTCGGCCGAGGGGTGGCCGGAGTATGGTCGACGGTGAAGGGGGGGGGGGGTTGGGTTGATTTATTAAGAAGTTACACATTTGGTCCCTGCAGTTTTAATTTTTATTATTTTATGAATTAAAACTTTCATTTAAAGTTTCAAATTGGTCACAATGGCCCCTCAACTTAATTAAACTTTAAGTTTTTAAACATCATTATAACTTATTAATTATTTAACTTTTACAAATTACTATTTCTATTATTATTATTATTATTTTATTTTATTTGACTATTATTATTATGTTTATTATAGTAAAAAACAAATTATTAACTCTTAAATTAATGAATTAATGCACAATAAAAGAAACATTCATAAACAACCCATATAGTTTCTTAAATGACATAAATAGTCCTTACAAGAACATAACAGGGTTAACTATTAATTAACGAAAACACGAAAGGTTACAGTCTCCCCAACTTTTAAGAATTTCGTCCCGAAATTAAGAATGAACTAAACGAACAAATACGGGTATTTCTTCTTCATATGCTCCTCACGCTCCCAAGTAAACTCAGGTCCACGCTTATTCTCCCAACAAACCTTGACGATTGGGGTGGTAGTGGTCCTAGTCTTCTTTATGATACGATCCATGACTTCAACGGGTTCCTCAACAAAATGTAATGACTCGTCGATCTGGATGTCATCTAATGGGACATGCAGACTTTCGTCAGCCAAACATTTTCTCAAATTTGAGACATGGAAAACAGGATGAACCCGCTAAGATCGGTAGGTAGTTCCAGTTTATAAGCCTCTTTCCCAATCATTTTCAGGATCTTGAAAGGTCCTACAAATCTTGGAGCTAATTTACCCTTCTTCCCAAAGCGAACGACTCCCTTCCATGGTGAGACTTTAAGAAGAACCATATCAACTACTTGGAATTCCAACGGCTTGCGTCGTTTATCGGCATAACTCTTTTGTCGACTTCTAGCCATTTCAAGGTTCTTGCGAATCATGGAGACTTTATCGGTTGTTTCTTGTATGAGCTCAGGACCAGTGATGAAATTTTCACCAATGTCAGTCCAGCAGATCGGGGAACGACATTTACGACCATAAAGCGCTTCGAAAGGTGCCATCTTGATACTCGAGTGGTAACTATTATTATACGAAAATTCAGCGAGAGGTAAATGCGTATCCCAGTCACCACCAAAGTCAAGGACACAAAGACGTAGCAAATCCTCTAGGGTTTGAATCGTTTGCTCGGTTTGACCGTCCGTTTGAGGATGGTAAGCCGTGCTTAAATCCAGTTGAGTACCCAAAAGTTCTTTCATAGATGACCAAAAGTGCGAAGTGAAACGAGCGTCTCAGTCGGATATGATATGCAAAGGTACGCCATGACGACTCACAATCTCAACAATGTATATACGAGCTAACCTTGACGTTTTATAAGTGTCACGTATGGGTATGAAATGTGCCGACTTGGTCAATCAGTCAACGATCACCCATATGCTATCATGAACACGAGAGGTGCGAGGTACTTTGGTTATGAAGTCCATTGATATGTGTTCCCATTTCCACATGGGAATCTCGGGTTGTTCAAGCAATCCACTAGGACGCTGATGTTCAGCTTTAACCTTCGTACACGTAAGACACTTAGCTACGTAAGTTGCTATGTCTTTCTTCATTCCAGGCCACCAGTATTGACCACGCAGATCCATATACATCTTATCGGAACCAGGATGAATTGAGTAACGAGTTTGATGAGCTTCATTCATGATAAAGGTACGAAGATTATCACGGTTTGGAACCCAAATTCGATTCAAGAAATACATCAACCCATTGGGTTTTGTTTCTAGTTGAGTTCGAAGGTTGTACTCCAATTCCTCTCCCATTTTTCCTCCTTCTTGAACCGCTTGTTGAGCCTCCATGATACAAGTCTCGATGTCATTCTCAATCCTCAAATTTTGCAGCAGCACCGTAGTCTCATTAACATCCAAACGAATCTCAGCATCAAATTCTCCCAAGGTATCAAACCATTGTCGTCGATCGCGAATTTCTTGAAACGAGACCATCTTATTATGAATCTTACGACTTAGTGCATCGGCTACGACATTTGCCTTTCCAGGGTGGTAACGAATGTCACAATCATAATCACTAATCAACTCAACCCAACGTCGTTGTCTCATGTTGAGATCCTTTTGATTGAAGACGTGTTGTAGGCTTTTGTGATCGGTGTAGACTATACATTGCGTCCCATAAAGGTAATGCCTCCAAATCTTTAAGGCAAAACCACATCACCAAGTTCAAGATCATGTGTCGTATAATTCACCTCATGGACCTTCAATTGTCTTGATTCCCTCGTTGCATGAGAACACAACCAAGGCCTTGTTTAGATGCATCGCAGTATACGGTGAAATCATCGTTCCATTGGGAAGGGTCAAGATAGGAGCATTACACAACTTGTGCTTTAAGGCTTCAAAGGCTTTCTCTTGTTCAGACCCCCACTCGAATGGTTTATTCTTTTGGGTCAAGGAAGTAAGCGGCTTCGCGATTCTAGAGAAGTTGGCAATGAAACGTCGATAATAGTCAAAATAAAATAAAAAATAATAATAATAATAGAAATAATAATTTGTAAAAGTTAAATAATTAATAAGTTAGAATGATGTTTAAAGACTTAAAGTTTAATTAAGTTGAGGGGGCCTTTGTGACCAATTTGAAACTTTAAATGAAAGTTTTAATCATAAAATAATAAAAATTAAAACTGCAGGGACCAAATGTGTAACTTCTTAATAAATCAACCCAACCCCCCCCCCCCTTCACCGTCGACCTTAATCTGGCCACCCCTCGGCCGACTTCCGGCAAGGCCAAAAACACAGAAATCCTTCATATTTTCGACACAAAATTATCCCAATCGGTTCGTGTGCATGATTTGAAACCGTCTTAGAACCTTAATCACGTTTAAACAACGGTTATGAACTCGAATGACCGAGTAACCGTCACCATTATCAATCGAGCTGTTCGGCATTCAAGACTCAATAATAATCCAATTAATTAAACCTGAACAATCGTTTAACTATCCCTAATCTATCACCACTTGCAATTTCAACCGAGAAGCACACAAACCCCGCATTCGATCCCCATTTCCATCGTGACCTGCAACTCAATCAAAACCCACCTTCCGAGCAACCTAAACTAAAATTGAAAAAGGGCTTAGAGTCATGAACATTCTCCGAAACTTCACACGAATTTAATTTGATTATCATCGCCAGTTGCACTACAATCGGATTCACCACAGTCGCGATTGTTCTTCATCTCGTTCTCATGGATTTAAACTTCCATCCAGGTAATTAGATATGCAGATAGACTCGAAATCACTTAGGGATTAAAAGCCCCAACGTTGATTTCATTATCTTAAACGAATGGATGTTCAATTTGATCAAAGTTAGTTCTAGGGTTTATGCGATTTGGGGATTTTTCCAGCGATTGTGTTTATAAATTAAGGGAGCCGGCTTCTAGCAGGCATAGGCTACCCAGCCTAATGGTAAACACAACTCCCCACAATTGTAAGGTCTCGGGTTCGAACCCGGGCACCCACATTATTTTTTTTAAAAACCCTTTTCTTAACAAATTTAAATACAGAAATATTTTAGTAATTATAAAAATCATTTTTGTAAACTTTAATTATTTTTAAAGTCACCAAATTATTTTCAGCAAATTTTTCCAATTTAAATATTTATATACCCTTTTTAATAAAACAATATAACAAATGTCCTTTTTAATTTCTTGTAAAATGGATTTTAAATGATAGTTTAATTTAATAAATTATTATTGGTTCTTACGTTACTTTTAATTATTGTTTAAATCATGTTTACATCAAATGATTTAAAAAAAAAACCATTTAAACTTTATATTTAAACTTTACCAATTATTATAAATGATATAATTGCATTTCTTCATATTAAATTACTTAAATGGTGTAATTCTTTTCGTTGAATCAAAATATAAGTGAATCCATTATTTAATTCTTTTGTTCACCAAAACCCCAAATTTCTATTGAAACCCTAGTTCACGTATGAATCGTTAAACTTATCTTTAGACTTAATCTTGGAATATATACGTTTAGGTATCTTGTAAAAGGAATCGTTGGAGCACCACTTAATTTCTTGTTATTACCTTTAACACCAACTTATATCATGTGAGTTTTCCATGCCCCTCTTTTACTTTATTTCACACCTTTTGGGGTGAAACATGTTAACTTTATAAACTTGCACTTGTAAACATCTTGATACTTGTAAACGCACATGCAATTCATCTTTACTTTTGTCATGGTTATTTGCAATATTGTGAGTCTTATATGATAAACATTATATGTTGACAATCATTAACTATTGCTAGCCTGGCAACATCATAGATCTATGGGCCTGACAAGCCTGTTTGGTGCTAAAACCGAGGTATTGCCGGCTCCTAGTGTCGTATTCTTGAGCACTATGGGAACCAAGTACACTTAGCTAATCGTTTAATCTTGTAAACTTGTAATCTGTCAAGGTTTGATTGTAGCTATATGTTATCTATAAACTTGCTTTATTCGTAACCATTGACATGAATTGCTACTTGTAAATTTTTATAAATATATGTAAGCCTAACCCATGGAAACTCACCAACTTTCAAAGTTGACCCTTTATTTTTAACATGTTTCAGGAAATGCACAAGGTTGATGATTATCTATTGAAGCATGCTTACACTTAGGATTTGGACCTAGAAAAAAAAATGAATAAATAATATGTCTTGAAACTTGAAAGTTGAACATTGTTTACTTTATTTCGTTGAGACATTTGGTTGTAATGTTTATTTCAACTTATGAATAATTATATTTACAATTTATGGTAGTGTTATGTGGCTGTGAACAATCTTACCCCTCACATCTTGACGTTTCCGCCGTTAAGGTTGGGGTGTGACAGTGGGGATGGTGGTGGCTGCTGGTGGTCTCGGTGGTGGAAGGGGGGCGGTGGATGGCGGCTTCGATGGTGAATGGCGGATGTGGTTGGTGATGGCAGACGATGGTACGGCAGCGGTTGGTGGTTGTGGTGGTCTCCGGCGGTGGATGGGAAGGTAACGGTGGAGTGGTTCTCGGTTGGGGGAGCCGATGGGGGAGGGGGGAAGCGGTAAGGGGTAGAAGGTGAAGAGTTGTGTTAGTGTGTGTGTGTGTGTGTGTGTAAAGAGTGTGTGTGTAGTGTGTTTTTAAACACTCATGCTAGCATGAGTTGTCATTCATGCATAAGACCTACCTGTTATTATTATTATTAACATTTTATTATTAATGTTATTATTATTATTATTATTTATCTCAAACGGTTAACTGACAACGAGGTTTGGTAGAAACGTCGATCTGAGTTTCAGATGGTTAATCGAGACTGATAATAATAAATAAATATTATTATTAGACTGAGTCGAACTGGTGTTGACCTGATTTTGACCAGGTGCCACATAAACTGCCTCTAACTTTCTGGGCAGAGGTAGTCAGAACTACATGTTATGTGCAGAACAGGGTTCTCATTGTTAAACGCCATGGAAAGACCCCTTTTGAGCTATTGAACAAGAGGCCACCGTTCATTGGCTTTCTTAGGTCCTTTGGCAGCAAGTGCACCATACTTAACACAAAGGACAATTTAGCAAAATTTGCTAACCACTGCGTCTCCACTGGATCTGTTCCCGGAAGTACCCTCAAAAAAAGGAACATTTGCTCTCCCCAGCCATTTCGGGTTAAGAAGATGTCAAAGCGCCTTTATCTCTACTTTATCTCTATAAGAACGGCGCGTTCTGAAGTGTGAAGTGGGAGAGAAGGGATGTCATAATTGGGGTTTTGAATAAGACGACCTTTTGATTTTTCATTTTTTTTTTCATATTGAAAAAGTATGAAGAACGGAAGGTGTGAAGTTTTTTATCATCCTGGCGTCGAGCTATTTTTCCGCAGGACCTCCCCTACAGTATCGTCACCGCAGTAGAGTTTAACCACCAAGTTCAGGATGGATTGGTGTGGTTCCTCTACGCCTAGGACACCAGAATATCGAACCATGAACGAAGAAAGGCATGAGATAAAATAGTGATTGTGAGGCCCCAATTCTTGACTGGGGGGACACCAAAGGACTTTGCCCTTCCATCCCTTGGATAGATAGAAAGGGATTGTTGGATATTCCTCAACCTCTATTGCATATAAAGTGTATAATATCAAAAATCAACTATTTAAGGAATCATTCAACGTTGTTGTCAATAAGCACACTCCTTGTGTTAAGGGAAATGGTCCTGATTATATCTTTAATTTAGAATTATTTCCACACTATTCTAAACCATCTTGTGAGAATGTTTCAGCTGGAACAAGAACTCAAAGTGACGCCTATGAAGATCAAATGTTTGAGTTACCAAGACCTATTCCAAGTTCTCCAAGAAGAAATGAATATCAAGCTCCTTCAATTGAAAGTCCTGAAAGCTTGAATATTTCAGGAAACAATGGAGCTTCAACAAGTTGTCAGCCTACTGAGCCTCATAACTCAACAGCTAACAACTCAAGTACTCACACCAAGTTGATGAAGACAGTGATCTGGAGGAACAGACAACTGTTGATGCTGCTTCTCAACAAAATACCATTGATGCTGTCAAAAATTCATTAAATCAGTCCTCATTGAATGAGTGTGAGACATTAGCTAGTCATGGTGTTCAAAATCCTAAGAAAAACTTCTCAAACCTAGATCTATCTATGCAACTAGATGTGATTCCTAGGCTCAGGATACATAACACTCATCCAGCTGAAAACATCATTGAGGATGTCTCAGAAGGTATGAAAACAAGAAGTCAGACCCGTAATAGGAATGTCTGCTTGTACTCATGCTTTCTCTCTCAGATGGAAACAAAGAAGGTGGAAGAAGCCCTCAAGGACAACAACTGGATAGAAGCAATGCAAGAGGAGTTGCTTCAATTCAAGAGGAAAAAGGTATGGAACTTGTGTCCATTGCCACCTGGCCAAGTCCCCATTGGCACTAAGTGGGTGTTCAGAAACAAAAGAGATGATAGAGGTTGATTAACAAGAACAAAGCAAGACTTGTTGTTTAAGGATACACACAGGAAGAAGGCATAGATTACACAGATGTCTTTGCACCTGTTGCAAGACTTAAGGCTGTGTGAATCTTTCTTGCTTTTGTTGCATCCAAAAACTTTATAGTCTATCAATTTGATGTCAAGTATGCACTTCTGTATGGGTATATCAACAGAGAAGTCTATGTGTGCCAGCCACCTGGATTTGAAGACCCACAGCAACCCAACTATGTGTGCAAACTTGGTAAAGCTCTTTATGGGTTGTATCAGGCACCTAGGCTGTGGTATGAGACACTATCTTAGTTTTTTTCTCAAGAGTGGCTATACCAGAGGCGCAATAGACAAAATATTATTCATAAGGAAATATGGGAAGGACATGCTGCTTGTACAAGTCTATGTTGATGACATCATATTTGGTTCCTCAAATGACCAAATGAGCAAGGACTTTGAAAGCATCATGAGGAAGAAGTTTGAGATGAGTTCTTTGGGAAAGATGGACTTCTTCATTGAAATTCAAGTGAAGCAGATGGAAGAAGGGCTCTTCATCAATCAATCTGAGTATGTCAAGGACATCTTAGAAAGATTTGAGATGAAAGATTATAAGCCAGCCAAGACACCTATACCCAGAAATCACAATCTTTGTCCTGATTCAGAGGGGAAGGATACTGATTAGCATCAGTACAAGGAAATTATTGGATCTCTGATGTATCTTACTGCAAGTAGACCTGATATCATCTTTGCAACTTGCATCTGTGCAAGATATCAGGCTGCTCCAAAGGTGTCTCACCTAATTGCTACCAAAAGAATTCTTAGATATCTTAAAGGAGCTCCCAAACTGGGTCTTTGGTATCCTAAGAATAATGATTCTAACCTCCATGGTTACACTAACAGTGATTATGGTGGCTGCTATATCAACAAGAAATCCACATCAGGAGGATGTCAATTTCTTGGTGGAAGGATCATCTCCTGGCAATGTAAGAAGCAATCATGTGTATTCACATCAACTGCTGAAGCTGAATATATTGCTACGGCAAGTTGTTGTGCTCAACTGCTTTGGATTCAGAATCAGATGCTGGATTATGGTTTTAATTCATGGAGACTCTTATCCACATAGACAACAAGAGTGCCATTTCTATCACAAAAAATCCAGTCAAGCACTCCAATACAAAACACATTAACATCAGGTATTATTCATTTGAGATATTTATGAGAAAAATCTAATCAAGCTAGTCAAAGTCAATTCAAATGAACAATATACTGACTTGTTCACAAAAGCCTTCGATTAACAAAGATTTAAATATTTAATCACAGCTATTGGGACGATTAACATTGACTAGTCCTTTTCTTTTGAAAACCCTTTAAAAATGTGTCTTGTCTATGTTGTCTAAATATAATCTAATCCCTGTTACAAAAAGGTTTTCTTCAAAATTTCTAAGTGTGAATTATTCTGAAGAGAAATTTACCCTCAGAAGAGATCTTTATCCATCTACCGAAGGCAAATTCCTTTGCATAAGTATTCACTTCCAAAGAGCTTTTAGCCTCGAAAGAACATTTGATCATAGATCAAATTCACTTCCAAAGCTTATTAACTTCTTTTCTCGGATGAAGATTTTACTCTCGGATGAAAATTTGTCATTGAAACATGATTTGCCTTCGGAAGTAAAAATGGCTTCGGAAGAAAATACGGAGAAACACAAGTGTTTTCTCTTGGAAGCAATTTTACCCTCGAAAGAAAACTTTTACTGTGTAACGGAAATCTTTAAGCCCCACTTTGTAAAAACTAAGATTTTATTGATGATTGTCGGAATATTTTAAATGATTTACCTTGCCGCCCCAGTCAAATCGAAACCTAAACCGTCCTTTCACGCATCTTCTCACCTTATCGATTTGGCTTTTTACCCCCCATTTAAAAACTTCCGACTCTCTTTCTCTACTTTCTTTCTTTACTCTCTTTACCAAAGCCCAAAATTTCCATCTTCTTCTTCACTCACTCTCAATTTCCCTAATCAAACAGTACTCTACGAACAATGGCCTTAAAACCCTAACATAACCAAATCGCCATCCTTGACTCTTCAAAAGATGTCGATTTTGCCCCTATTGTCCAATTTCTGTCACAGTCCGCATATTTAACAGCCCTTACCGTAAACCCTATCATCTACTCAAACCATCTGGCCGATTTCTGGGCCAATGGTCACTATGAAACCCTAAATAATGAAAGGATTATTCGATCAAGGGTCTGCGGACAGGAGATCGTTATAAGTGAAACTACCATCAGGGAGCATCTGGAACTCCATGATGAGGGTGTGACACCCCGTATATTCGGGTAAACACCGTCAACTCGACCTTCATTACTTCAACTTCCTCCCGTAACTTATTTAATTATTTAACTTTGTTATGTAATTAAATTAAGTTAAGTAAATTGGGTTACGTTAAATATATTAACTTGGGGGGGAAGCAATGTGCAATTTGAGCATAATTGAGGGACCATTATGCGCTTTTAATCAAAGTTGATTGTATTCAATAAATAAAAACCCCCTCTCGGCTCCCCCTTATAATCGACACCCCCTCATCCCCCGTAAACCCTAGCAAACCCCCCTCCTCAACGGCATCCTCTCCCTCCTCACGGCAAGCTCTCCTGCGGTAAACGAAACTCCTCCGGCAACCACAATCATCGGCTGAAACAACTCCGGGTGGTACGTTCTCTTTCCATTGTGTTTTTCACGTTCGTTCAGTTACGGTTTCGGTTGTGAATCGGGTTACCAGGTCTTGCGGTTTGCGTATGGTGTAGGTGACCAGGGTGTTCGTAAGGGATGTTCATGTTCAGGCGATCGTATGCATCCATGTATTGTGTGTATATATATATATGCGCGGTGTGTGCGTGTTGCTGCTTTGTTTGTGTGAGTCTCATTCGAGTGGGTGGCCTCATTCTATTGTGTTCTGTGAATGTATATAAGTACGTATATATGCGGTTCTGTATGGGGTTTTGTGGTGTGTTGACTTTATGGGGGTGCTTGGGTGGCGATCGAGGGTGGCAGCCTGGTTGTATGCATGTATATGATTTAGTATGCATGTTATACATGTATGTGTATGTGTATGAGCATGGTGTGTGTGTGATGTGAGATGTGTGTGTGTGTATGTGCGATGTGTGTGTGTGTGTATGTGCGATGTGTGTGTGTGTATGTGCGCTGTGTATGTGTGATGTGCGCTGTGTGTGTGTGTTTTAGTGTGTGCTGTGTATGTATGATTGTGCTTTGGGTTTGGTGCATGGGTTTTGTGGATGTACCAAATATGTATTCTGTTGTGTTTATGGGCATGTGTTTAGGTATGGATATCTTGGGTTTGGCCAATGTGTTGTTCATGGGTGATGGTTCATGAATGCATGGTGGGTGTAGTAAGTGTGGGTATTATGTGTGTGTGTATATCATGTTTATACTAAGGTGTGTGTACATAATATATAAAATATTATGTGTATGAATATAATAAGTATTCATATATGTATGTTTGTGTGAAATGTATACATATAGTGTTGGAGTATGAACTCATATGCATATAGAGTATCGCATGAGTGTTTCACATGGGTTTTCTTTTATTATAAAAGGGGTCGTATGGTTAACATGTATAAAGGGTTCATATGATCATAATAATTAGGTTTCTATACATGTGATGTGAATTGAGACTTGGTGATGTTAATGCCTATGCGAACCCGTAACTGAGTCATGGAACACGAAACTGTATAATTCAACTAACTTAAGTTAATATATATATATATATATATAATATATATATATATATATATATATATATATATATATATATATTAATGAAATGTTAAATGTGCGTTCAGGTTGTTCGTTAACCTAACTACTTGTGCTTGCATTATTGAACTATTGTTCTAATAAGGTGAGTTTACAGCCCCCCTTTCATACTATACTCTCTTTTGGGGGAGAGAAACATACCGATTTTCTTAAACGGTATGGTACTTTAGATTGGTAATACTGCATATAATGGTTTACTATTGTGATACCACTACACCTCATTCGGACCGTTAATATGGTATTAGCGAGGTGATTGTTAGTAGAACTACTGGGTTTGACAAACCCCGCCCGGGCTAGTCGCGCTAGCTTGACTGGAGGTCAAACGGTTGAATGGTTAGCCTGTTTTACTATGATGTGGTCTGGTATCCACAGCCAGGGCATTCATTACATTATTACTGTTAGCTCGGTCGCGAAATTCATACACATAGTGACTTGTTGTGGGCTAGCTACCTACCTATATGCTTTGATTACTGAATCTGGATATCATTACTATTACTTACTGTTTTCTGATAAACCTGTGAACTCATCTATCTTTGTAATGAGCTTAGTATGTTTTCTCTCAGGTCGGTGATATGGCACGTCTAAGAGCACAGCATACATTCATACCTTCATTGTTTACTTTTAAACTGGTTTAGTGATTTAGTTACATTTACTTTTACTTAAATTGGTTTGGGCGTGTGTTTGCGCAATTTTAACAATTGTTTAAATGTTTCCCAAATTCGCTTCCATAATGATTTAACAATTACGAGCTTATTTTCACAATTTAGCATTTGATTTAAATGTTTTGTAACTATTGAGTCATTTGGTGTAACTAATGTCTGAGATCCTGGTATGTCACAAGCCTAACGATAAAACCCCGTTTATGGAAATTAAGGGTGTGACAGAGGGAGCCCCCACTGAATTCCCCAAGTCTGAGTTGGAGAATACTTACACTAAAATAGGATACGGTGGAGATGTGAGAAAATCCACGGTCTACAAGTTTAATTTCTCCTACAATTGGAAGTTTTTGCTGCACATCATCTTACATTGCCTATCCAACAAGTCAGGAGGATGGGATCAAATCCCATATGATTTGGGCTGCCTAGTCCATGGGTTGGTAAAGGCCTTATGCTTCAACTACTCAAGATTTGTGCTAAACAACCTAAGAGGTAATCTCACCCGGGATCAATTCTATATATATCCCCGATTCATGCAGCACATAATCAACTATGAGCTAGACCAGGACAAACTATAATGTGCAAATGTTCTACTGGTCCCTCACATGAGGTCTGGCATCTTCAAGACTCTAAAGAAGGTGTCCACCAACTTCACTAGAAGGATAACTGATCTTCTTCCAGGTATGCTTGAGCCAATGGCTCCTGGTGACATCCTTGCAAGCCCAGTAGATGATGAACCCACACCACACACCACTACTATACTGCCATCTACTTCCTCCCACCCAATCAAAATACCTAAAAAAGACGCCCCAAATGAACCGTTGATCAATTTACTCTGATTGATCAAGTCCCCTCTGTCCAAACCAAAAAAGCTAGAGTGGAATTCAGGACTCCCACTCAGCCAGAGGTCCAACCATCCTCCACCATTGACCTTAATATCAGTGTTGAGTCTCCTCATTCTCAATTTGATGAGCCCACTACCAAAGCCTTAAGCCCTCAGGGTGAGTCTTAACACTCCCCTGGATAGCCAAAAAGGGATAGCCACATCATTGGCTCAACTGTTATTAAAGAAGAGTCATTAGCTGCTGACCAACATCCCAGGTCATTAGATATAACCTCCCCATCCTTTCTTGACCTTTTAACCCAACCTGATGAGGATATCATGTTCTATTAGGGCCATGATGTTGATCTCCCTCACCACTCTCAAGATCAACTGAGCCCTAGGAAACCTCTGATATCTAGCCCACATCAGCTAGACCAAACTGAGGTAAGTCCACCAGGTGTGGAGGTGACTCATGTAGATCCAGCTGGCACTACTGAGAGTGTTTCACTAGCCTCTCACGACAGTGGTAACATCAGTGAGACTGAATCTACGACAACCTTGTCAATTGATGCCTTTGAAAAAGACATCAATATGCAAGGGTATCCAGGGCGCCAAGAAACCACTACTGGTGATGAGGATGAACATACTAGGTATGTTATCCCATCTCCCAATAATTCTTCAAAAGAAGATGAGGGTAGTCTGCAACTCACTATCAGAGACCTACTTTCTAAAGTCTCAAACCTTGAATTAAAGGTAAGACTTTAGAAGATAGGTCTTCCACTCAGCAACTTGAGATTGAAAATATCAAGGCTCAACTAGTTGAGAAATAGATTGAGAAGTCTGTTAGGCATGTACCAATTCAGGTTTCTTTAAGTTCTTCCTCCAGCTCATCTACTTCTCAAGATGATGCTACCAAAAAGGGGGAGAATGTACAAAACAAAGGCATGATGAGGAGATATCTGCTCACTCTTTGGAGCAGATATCAACTCAAGTGGAACCCAACCTTGCCATTATTTCTCTTGATGCCATTTATTCTTTCTATCCCATACAGCAACACCCTGTAACCATATTTCCTCAACCCCCTCCTATTATTATTCAAGTGGACCTAAGGATGCTTATTGACCTTAACAGATTTTTAACCAAGTTTCTAATAATCTCCTCACTTGAACAACCCTCCCCTAATGTTGCCATTGCCTGTTTTGGAGCTAAAGAGCTTTAAAGGCTGAGTGCACCACCTACCTCTGAGGACGAAGTTGGTCAACCTAAGGTCTCTATTGAACCTGAGATTAACTTCGAAGGGGAGAACAGACTGATGGCCCAGCAACCAACTTAAGAGGGACAAGTAGTGCAGTTCCAATTACTTCCAAAGCAGAAATACAAGTTGCGAAAGGAATAATTGAACTATCTTCCTTGTCTGATGACCTGCTTATCACAGAGGCCATTCTTGACCTGGCTTCTGAGGTCAATAGTAAGGACTTTCTTACAACTCCAATCTCCCATGCACCATAAGTTCTAACTCCCTCTCCTTAACCTGAATCCTTTAAGCCTGAGTCTCTAAAGGCTGAATCTTCCTTTGATCCTAAAGGGAAGAGGAAGCTTACTGTTGAAAAGCTTCTAAAAGAGGAAAGGTTAGAAAAGCTGAAGAAGAAGGGAAACCTTCATACTGAGAAGCTGCTAGCTGCGAGCAGCAAAACAACATCAGCCGCTCAAGAAAGTATCAATATTCAGAGGATAGTGGAGGTTATAGACATGCTCATAAACCTAGGAGTAGACAATGAAGAAATGCTTCTACTCCCACTTGATGAGCTTGTGAAGCTGGATAAGGCAACCTTGCTGCAAAAGGAAAAAGAGGAGGCAGCAAGGTTGGCCATAGAGGGGGAGAAGAAGAGAAAGAAGGCAGATGAGAGGAAGGAGAGGATAGCCTTTCTCTGTATAAGAGGCTATTCTCAGAAGGAGATAGCTCCTCACGACTATGACACGATCATGTTCCTTTTCCACAAAGAACAAGATCAGATCAACAAGGAGAGGAAGAAGGCTGCTAGGGAAAAGTTGAAGGAGAAGAAGAAGACGGAGGAAGAGGCAAAACTTGCTGCATCCAAGACCGAGGGTGAAAGGAATGTATGAAAGCCTACCTTAAAGCCACACGGATTCACTGGCAAGCAGGTGGGTCCCATATTTCTGAAGACCCTATAGCGACATGTCAGCGACATCAAGGCTGACATTCATTTAGGAAGAAGGCAGGAGGTACCTCTAATGCAAAGTGTTCAAGGGAAGGCGCCTAAACCAACTCCCAAACCCAAACCAGCACCCAAATCACAACCTATGCCCACACATTTTCCCTTCCTTATCAAAACTGATTCAACAATTGAACCTTACACCCCTGAACCAACACCATTAGCTACACCTTCACACCCTACTTCTCAACAACAACCACCACCACCTATCCTAAAACCCAAAACCCAATCTCTACCCAAACCAACCTCTGAACCTTCCAAGCCCCTGACCTTAGAAGAGTTCAAGGAACTGAAAAGAAAGCTCACTAACAGCACTACCTTGAGCGACATCTCTTATGAAGAAGATTCAATTAAACTGAAATATATTAATGGCTTTTCATGTTCCCTCATAAGAGATGCATTCCTTGATCTGCCAAGGGGAACAACGGACCAAGCTCTACAACTCTTACCACCAATTCTGATGCACTTAGAAAAGAAGAGAACAAGTTAAAAAGGAGACTGGTGATCTGCTGGACATAACAAAAGGGGACAAGCTGCCGACTAATCCCCTCAATCCTAGAAGCCTAATTGTCCAGTGGAGGTTTGATGAAGCTACACACACCTTTGTTGTGCAAAGGGAGAATGGTCAAGTAACCAGACTTGACACATCAGCTCTGCTACACTCTAGCAGATTTGATATTGCTGAGTTACTAGAGAGACCATTCTCCAATCCCTCCAACTCTTAGATTGCTGCTCACATAAGAAATCATCTGAGCGGTCTTCATGTTAACGAGCTTACAACAAAAGCCAAAACTGAAGAAGAGTTGAAAAGAAGAGCAAAGGAAGAAGAAGAAGGAGCAACCAGAAAAGGAAGAACATTCCTTCAGATGATTGAGGGCCGACTTCTGAACCCATAGTTAGATGGGAATATGACTATAATTCCCATCAACTAACTCTCTTCAGAGGGACACAATAAAGGGTACATGTCATCCAGAGCAATAGATTAGATCTACTATCAACGGATGACTTGTACAAACTCCTCACCACTACATCAGGGAAGAACGAAGAGACAGACAAATATCTGCTTTCCCTGGTGTTAAAGACCTTAAGGAGGAGGTAGAAGTGAAGTTTCGGTAGCATCAGCCTAGGGGGAGTTTATTGGATCATATGAGGCTAGTGCAACCAAAACAACACTTAGAAGATTTTTGAAGTACTAAAATGAAGTGGTCTTCCGAAGACAAAGCTCTCTTCCAAAGCCAAGTCAAAGATCTTTCGAAGCTCAAAGTATTAAGAACTTTCGAAGGAAGAACTCAATTTTCCAAGACCAAGTTGTTCTCCTTCCAAAATATACAACTTAGAAGATCCAGAGACAAAGTCTTCCGAAGAATAAAGTCCTGAAGACTTGCAGAAGTTCGAAAGAAGTTGTTTCTTCCGAGGCCAAAATGACCTCGAAAGAATTTATTCTTCCGAATCCATTTACCTTCGAAAGAACCAACTATGAACCAGCGGACATAAGTATGGTCTGTCTGACAGCTCGCTGCAACTCTTATACACTGCATGGCGCTTTCCCACGCCCATGTAGTTGACCATACTTTAATCCACCGTTCAACCATTCTCAACTTAGTACAGTTGTCATTCTTAGTTGGTGACAAAAGGTAAGTCATGGACCTGTCATGACTACCTAATCTAGGATATTATTACTTTATCTTAGATGCTTTACTTCTAGTAATGTAGTATTTGTCTAGTTGTAAATTTCAGCTGGTTTTCCAAGTATAACTGGCTGCAGATAGTAGTATATATAGTTTCTTTATGTAACTTAGTAACCATGCTTGTAAGAGTCTTGTAATACTGAGTTGAGAAGTAATATATACAAGTATCTTGAAAACCATTCTTGTGTTATTATGCTTACATTAACTTATTATATTACTTGTGAACTTAGTAGAGATTCTGCTTCATCAGCCCGAGCGATATTAAGTGAGTTTATGAGAATATCTTGAGTCATGAGACAAACATCGATCCTGCAGATAACATAATGACTAACACTAGATTCAATCTGATGAGGAATACATAATAAACTTGAAACATAAAAAGTTTACATTTCTTATTATTGTGTTATTAAAAAATCATCATTTCAAAAAAAACACAAATGCACAACACAATGGTCAACATTAGACGAAATTGATAACACAATGACCAGCACTAGACTCGATGATTAGCAATCGACACAATGAGCTGCTTGACGAGGATTACACAATGATATGATAAGAATTACACAATAAACTGGAAAAAACGTAAAAAACTTACATTTTAAACATTGTGTTGTTTAAAAATCAACATTTTAAAATACACATTGCATAACACAAATAGTCAACATTAGACAAAATGGGTAACACAATGACCAACACTAGACTCGATAATTAGCAGTAGGCATAATAAGCTACTTGACGAGTATTACACAATAGCATGATCAAGATTACATAATAAACTAGAAAAAACATAAAAAATAAACTTTCAGCATTGTTTTATTTGAAAATCATCATTTTAAAAACACACAATGGTTAACATTAGACACAATGGATAACACAATGACTAGCACAAGACTCAATGATTAGCGATAGACACAATGAGCTATTTGATGAGGATTACACAATGAACTGCTCAAGGTTACACAATAAACTGAAAACATACAAAATTATATTTTTAACATTCTGTTATTTAAAAATTATCATTTTTAAAAAACATAATGCATAACAAAATAGTCAACCTTAGTCACAATGATCTGATATTACACAACGAGTTGATATTACACAACGAGTTGTCGAATATTACACAATGAGTTGAAATAACGTGAAAAAAATTCATTTTTTATTTATCAAAATTATAGGCATTTTAAAGATAAAAAACGTTGGTTTTTATGGTGTAATTTTTTTAAAAAATAATGTTGTATGTAAAAGTTACGATCGTTTTAAAAAATTATAAAACTTAAAAATATGTTTACGATTAAAATACCCTAGGCCTGTCATTTAAAGTTTCAATGAATTACCATTATACCATCAAATTTTCTTATCCTTTGGATATAAGATCTAAGATTAAACGGATAATAATACTTTTTATATTTTTTTACTTTTTCTTCTTTTTTTACAATAACCCCATCCTATAAATATTAGATAAAATTGAAATACTATATTATCGGAAAGTGTAGCATATGTAGATACGTCAATAGATAAACATAAATCTAGAAAGTAATTATATTGGTTAGATATATAAGAAAAAAATATATATGTGATTTGAAGACGATGAAAATAATGAATTTAAGTAAATTGGTAGAATAGAACAAAAAGACACCACGACAATATTAAAGCCTTATACGTAATTAAACTATAACAAAAAAATCACTTAATTTAGTTGCTAAACACCCTTTGCTTATAACCCCTTTGGGTTACATCGCTACATGGAATGAAACTCCAAGCTTCTAACACTACAAAATTGGAAAGCTAGTGATCTCATTTATATAATTGGAAAGCTAGTATCTCATATTCTTGTGTTTGGATTGGCCGGAGGAAACATGTTTGTGTGGACTTTACAAGAGTGTTCCCTCTTGTTGGGCATAGAGACGATGATTTTGCTGCTGGTTAAGCAACGTTGAAGGCGGAATTAGACAAAGTGGTTAAATACGAGAAAACTTGCTTAGAAAATCAACATGTCTTTATCCTTCTCGCTTTTGATGCGTTTGGTTTACTTGCCCATAGGCTGTGGACTTTCGAAACAGGGTTCAACTGGTTGTGTATAGTAATTCAATCTCTAAGGCTCAAAATTTTGTTTTTAGTAGGATCGGTTTACTATCCAAAAGAGGGTTGCGACGCAACATGTTATTCGTTTACCTATCACTTTCTTATGATAGTTTGTTTCATCCGTTCATGAATGAAAAATATTATTCTTTATAAAAAAAAGTAAAAAATGTCTTTTTGAATGACGTGTAAACGTTAACTCGGATAAAAAAAACTAGTAAAACAGTCAGTTTTTAGTTTAACCGGACCGGTTTGTAAATAAACCTGAGTTTTGATCTCTTTCTTTCACCTTCACATGTATTTGACCCATACATTTCATGAACTTATTAACTTTGAACACGTATTCTTGATAAATTAGTTTTTAATTCAACTCTTAAACACGAGTATTTCTTCATAATATATGTCGGCAATTATCCCTTGTGAGATTATATATATTTTATTATTTAACCCGTTAATTTATTTTTTTAATTACTAGAACCTAAATTATGTCCCAAAAAGCACCGTCCTTGTGCACTTTTCCGACATTATCTTTGACCTTATTCTTTGGGTGGGTCCACCCCTGAACTCGCTTTTTGTTATTTCTCCTAGCCAATGGGCAACTGCCACGTGTCTATTAGTTGCCACGTCAGCATATTTTGAGATCTCGCTTTGATAATGCTATCGTCCTTTCATTGGTTGTGCTATCCACGTGTCCATATCCAACCAGATTGTGTTTACACTTTCAAATCAATTGCTGCCACATTAAATATCACGGTCACATGTATTACAACAAAATAAATTTGTCTTTTTATCATAGAATATTATGTTTCTTAATTAATATTGGTTTTGTAAAATATATAATTAGAACGAACTTAACTTTTAGATTTGTACTGTAATAAAAAATCTGACCTTATTAGTAAGAAAAACAAAAAGTATCATATGATAAGTACTTGATCCAAAGGCAAAGTTGTTATCAAATTATGCACGCAAATATATATAAAAAAATCATATTAAACATTAATGAAATTAATTGTTTAAATACTTGTCTCCAAGAATCCAGCCTCTATAGAGTGTGTGTTATGATTATATTATCACAAAAAAATATAGGTAGTGTTGTTAAAAAAGAATTGTTTAAACACTTTTCTCTATAGTTTCAAAAATTACAAGTTATCATGGACTTTCGGGTTTTTATTTGATAGTTGAAAATACATATTAAACGGGTTCTAAAGTTTTGGTATAGAGATGTGTTAAAACTACTCAAATCTTTTCTTTTATACTTTTAGGTTTTACTTGTATCATTCTGTTTAACTTAATACACCATTAATAATTTGTTTGGGCAATAAAAGACAAAATAAACTTCTTTGATGTAATGTTTTGAAGGGGTGAGATGACAATTTAAGAGGGTACGTGTAGGCGTGTAGCCACTACTTTTAATCTATATTTATACTGTATAATAAAAAATAATTTAATGAGGACACGTGGTAGTTTGTGGTGAAGTTTAAAACTTTTGTTTTTTTTCTTATCTCCTATTAATGAAAATATTATAAATAAGTAACTAAATAGTTAAATATTCAAAATATAAATCCTCTTATTCTAAGAAATTATTAACACATACTTAATTGTAAGACTTTAATCTTATTTTATCTAATACAATTTTAAAATTCTTGATTTTTATTATTTATTATTTATTAAATTTTCTTTATTTATTATTTTCTTAATGGCTAATGACATGTAATATATAAAAATATTAATAACGTCTAATGATTTTAATATGTCATATTTTGTTAACACATATAATACATGGGTTTCTAACCTAGTAAATTACTAAAACATACATAAAATATATATACAAAACTTATTACAGTCGTTTATGAGTCGGGATAGTAAATAACTTAGGGGCTGTTTGGTAATTTCTGGATGATTAAGTACTGAATCAATAAGTGGCCTGAACCATTAAGTGCTGAACCATTAAGTGCTCTGAACCATTAAGTGCTAAACCATTAAGAAGTCTGAACCATTAAGAGCTAGTATATCGCTTAACTATTCAAAGGCAAATGTCTGACCAATTCAGATAAGAGGTCTTAACCATTCAGCATTAGACCTCTTAACCATTCAGCATTAGTATAATGCTTAACCATTCAGAGGCAAATGTCTGAACCATTCAGACATTTGCTAGCGAAACAAACAGTCTGAACCATTATGTGCTGAACCATTCAGACATCTGAATCATTAAGAGGCTGATTCAGATGCTATCAAACAACCCCTTAGGAAACCAAGAGATATATTGATGGGTTTAAGAATGTTGCTTTATCAAATGTTACTCGACTCTTATAAGATAGGAATATTCGTAAGGTGGTAAACCTTAGGGTTGTTTGTTGTCAAGGTGAGTTTTCACATGATAACTTTATGGGTTTACATGCAAGAATGTGATACTACTTGCACATGTTAGCTATTAATACTCATGTAAATATTTTATGCTGATACGTCTAGTGGCATGCACTATGTGGATTATAAATATACGACTACTTGCATACAGAATGATATAGAGATCGTTGACTACACTTTGAGAATTCTCTTGACTACACTATGTGAACATCGTCTCTTATCCGAGTTCATACTCTTTTACAAATTATATGGCAACTAATATCACAAGAAAAAGACAAGGAAAAAAGAGAACAAAGTAATGCACATGAAATACCTATTAAGATTTAAGACCTTTTCTTGTTATTTGTTTTTTTAATGTAATTACACTACAAGAAATTAGAGTCGTTACAATTTTGTTTTTTCGTATTATGGACACTAGAAAAATCTTAGGGTGATGCACTAGTATTTTGTTATTTAAGGATAAAAAGAAAGTATTTTGTTATTTAAGGATAAAAAGAAACCGAATACGAGTAACCCTAAAAGAAGACAAAAAACAATTACATGAATAACAACAAATCAAAGCCAGAAAAAAAACCTTTAAGATTGAACGTCAATAGGTTGAACAAACCCACCATTATGTCCGACTCTACTTACATAAAATATATATATTTAGGAAACGTTTTAATATATATATATATATATATATATATATATATATATATATATATATATAGGGGAGGGATCAAATAAAAACCATGTTTATAATTGAAAACCGTAAAAACTACCACTACCCAATCACATAATTTATAATTGATTTAACGTTTTAATTGTTTAAAATATATTTAAGTATATTTCAACCTTATTTTCCGAGATCATTATATATTTTTTAATATAAACTCCAATGAAGTCTATGATAATGAAATGACTTACATATACGTAACTTGTATGAGCTATATCTACGTAACTCTTACTTATACACTTGGTAACACGTACTTACATATACATAACACCTACATATACGTAACTTTTAGTTGTACACTTTATAACACGTACTTACATATATGTAACTCCTGGTTTTCATGGTTTTTATTTATAACATGGTTTTCAAGGGATCCCTCCCCTATATATATATATATATATATATATATATATATATATATATATATATATATATATATATATATATATATATATATATATATATAAAAGACACAACTTTGGATTAAAAACTTTGCATAATTATAATCCTATTTTAAGCTTATGAACTTGGTAACTGAGCTCCGTGCGATTGTGGAGGGAAGATGAAGCCATATCGTACCTTACTTTCCGAAATCGCAATAGGGCTTTCAAAAAAGGGTTGTGAACAAATTATTTAAGAATTTTTCTATTACGCCTTACCATGGTTGATCTAAGGGTGTCCATGGACTTTAACGAAAAATTTGATGATGTACTTTGTCTTCTTTGGCTTGTGAGTGACATAAAATTTATATGTAAAGGAATACTCCTTTTCCTGCTGTTTCTTTTATATAGATTTAAGTTTCAATACATCTCCATCCCTCATTTGTTCATATGTATTCTTTCCTAAAACAAATGCCTTACACCATCAAAAGTAAACAAAGTCTAGAATGAAAAGAAATAACAACAAATTAAATGCAATAACATATTGTTATTATTTTTAAAAGCTACGACATATGAACAATATTGTTATGTATCAAAAGTTGTGTGGGTTGTAACTATTAATATTAATAAGTATAGTGGGCTAGGATTTAATTGTTAAGAAGTGTGAGGGTTGAATTATAAGTATCATTGTAAACAATTGTTAAATGATCGAAGAGGGAAGTGAATGAACTATCAATTAATGATCAAGGATTTTCATCCTTCTTCTAGCTTTCTTATGTTCTTAGAAATCAATGTTAACAATGGTACAGAGCTACCCGATCCACAATTAGAGCTCCAAAGGAGGCAATCCAAAATACTACACTAGAGATTTGGAAACCATTAAACAGATGATCAACAAGCAGGCAGTGATGGATTAAGAAGTTTCAAATTGTCATTAACTAACAAAAATGGTGGCCGCTTTGCTAGTGTTTCAATTTAGGTTTCATGTGTAATATCAATTGAAATAGGGGTTTTAGGATGCCACAAGGTCAAAAAGTGGGAGTAGGTCAACTATAAGGTTATAAAGAAGATTGTTGGTGCTTATTTTGCTACTATAATAATGTGCATTTACAATAACTCGACTTACTTGTTCAACAATCATATTAATCAAATGAAGCTTGAAGATTTCAGCAATAATGTGGGGTAGTATGATATTCATGAGTTATACCAATTTATATTCAAGTATAGGGAAAAAATTGCAAATGATATTTTGAATTTAGTTGTAGTTCCTAATTCTTTAAGCAACCAAATCAAATTGAAATGTAAGATGAAACACAAACTGATGTTATGAATATAAAACTCAAGATTATTTCACTAAATTTTCAAACAGTCAAATCTGAATACCTCAGTATGCTAGGTTGAAAGTTATCATGCTTATTCGTAGGTATGTTGATGTTTAAATACAAGAAAAACAATCTAGGAAAGCAATCTATCTTTCAAGAATACCTTTATATTGTTGTTAAAGATTGTTATGATTTGGGTTTTATGGTCATTTACAATTCATTTTTGATTAGGATATTCTTGGATTTTCAGACATCATGTGCACTATATGATGTCACTGATATAGTGATTGTCACACCTTTGAGGAATGGAATGAATCTTGTTTGGTGCGGTCGCAAAGATGAATTATAAAATTATTAGCAACAAAACGTTAAACCTTTAGGGTAGATAAGTTTGAAAAGATATGGATAAATATGAGCATGAGTGTTCTATGAATGTGCTTCCTTTCCATATTCAAACTTATGATATTAAAGATGCATCTAATGGTTGCATTTTTTAGTAGTCATAGACAAGGAAATAGCTATAATACTTTTAAAGGAAATGATTTGATGAATTATAAAATTATTAGCAACAAAACTTTGAACCTTTAGGGTAGATAAGTTTGAGAAGATATGGATAAATAAGAGCATGAGTGTTCTATGAATGTGCTTCCTTTCCATATTCAAACTTATGATATTAAAGATGCATCTAATGGTTGCATTTTTTAGTAGTCATAGACAAGGAAATAGCTATAATACTTTTAAAGGAAATGATTTCTTCAAATTGAAAGTAGGAGTACATATATCACACCAATGGAATTTCAAATGATATGAGAAGGGTAAAACCATGGAATTTTTGAAGGCTGAATCAAGTGCAGTTAAGAATCATTCTTTGCCTAGAACAAGCAAGCCTAAAAGGAAAAGGATGAGCAATATAATTATTTTGGTTAAGGGTGGTACAGTAGCACATTTACTCATGTACTTCATAAGTTGGTTCTATAAATGTGGTTGAAAGCTCAGACACAAGAAAGAAGAATTCATGTCAGGAAAGTCCTTAAAGGTAAGCTAAGTGGGAAAACAACAGGAGGAACGATTGAGAAATTAAAGCCAAGTGCACAAGTTAAGTGATGTGTGCGGGGTATATATTTTTATAATAACTTTCCACACCACTTAATTTTAATTTTATAGAGATTTTTTCTATCTTAGAATTAAATCATACACAAATTGGAAATTGTACATATCAATATATAGCACAGCTTTGACAAGAACCAAGTATCGATCCAAGAACACGACAGATACTGATAGTAAATCTTAGTTATTATTTAGCCGACATATATATGATTTGGTGTTTTTGCATTTCAAACTAAAATAGATAAATAAATAAAGATAAATAGAAATTAAGAAAGTTAATCAAGTAAAAGTAATATTCACTTAGACTTTGAATCCACCTAACCAAATAATGACAACATACACAAACTCATGGTAAGATAATTTTGTGTACATGTAACACGGAGATAGACTACACCCCCGTCAAGGCTACTTAATCACATGAATTTTTGAAAAGTTAAAACGATGTTAACATAGTAACCACCTAAAGTTATTTCATAAACATCTAATAATACAATTATGTTGACTATAAATATGCACTAAACTCCTGTCAATGTTATTTATTCCCATATTATTTTGGATAACTAATACGATAAATACATACCAACCACCTCGAATCATGTAATGAAAATAACACTATAAATCCTCCAACTTTTTAACATCATACCACAAATATATGAACTACAAATTTACGCTAGTAAACCATAATCACACATACACAATTATATGAGGAATTCACAACAAATTTAATGATCTTTTTAAACACATACACAAGGATTCACATTTGAATAACAATAATACATGTTCTATACCCATGCACCATTACTAGTTAAATGCCATGATTACGCATACGTACACACAATCATGAATAAATATCCTAGCATATACGGTTTTCCAACATAATATGATCAAGAAATCCATGAGGTCAAACATATAATCAAGTCAAACAAACACACATAACCATTGAAGAACATTCAAAATATTCTTAAGGTTATCAACATAAGATTCACCACAAATAACATGTAAATTATCAATAATTAGCTAGGATTCATCTAATTTAAATGAATCAAAGAGTCTAACTCATAATAGCTATAAAATCACTCTAACAACTTGAATAATTAAAGAGCTTACTTGGTTAAATGAAGAGATTATCAAACCAAATCAAGCTAAAATGAGTTGTATGTTGTTTAATTCTTCCTTAGAATGCTTGATCTTCAATCTTAGCTTCTAATATTATAAAATTTCTTCAAAATTAAGCTTAATGTTGGAAAGAAACTAGGGTTTTCATTTTTGAAGCTTAGGTGAAATAAGGAAGAAGATAGGCTAAAAAGAGGATCTGATGCGTATTATGGCCATGACGAAAGTGTCATTATCATAACGCGCTAGTCACTTTCAAGCAGCTTGGCTATCATGGTCATGACAAAAGCAGTCATGGCCATAAAAATTTCTAAACCTCTAAAAACTTCCATAATATCTTATGTCTTTCTCATCCAATAACCAAGTAAGCATCTAAAACTACAAAATTCAAATAAATCATAATTAAGAATCAATTGTGAATTTAAATAAAAACGCTTAAAATGGGGAGAATATGCATTATTAACATGTATATCTATTCACATATCATTAAGCTAAATTCATGTGATCTGGATTCTAATGGTATGTAGATTTTGGTGATTTTGTGGAATGATTAATGGTCTCTTGAGTTTATGATACATGATGTTAGCATGCATTTTCTTAAGGAGTCTATGGAGGATTTAGGCATCATTAGGAGGTTATAGTACAATAAAAAAATATGTAGTAGATTCTTCTAACAAGACACTATGGAGTATTAATGAATCCTAAGATTATAAACAAATATGTTGTCCAAGATTTGAGAGTTTCAAATGATCTATAGTTGTGTTTCTTAAATTCCATTCTTAAGGTCAAAGATCTTTTGAAGGGTAAAGTATTGTTATGTATAAAAAGTAGTATAGGTTGTAATTGTCAATATTAGTAAGTATAGGGGTTAGGAGTTAATTGTTGAGAAGTGTGATGGTTGCATTGTAAGTTTCATTGTACATAGTTATTAAATGATCGAACAGGTAAGTGAATGAACTATCGATTGATTTGAGAATTTCGTCCTTCTTCTAGCTTTCTTCTTTTCTTAGAAATCGATGCTAACAAATACTATATATCAAAGTTAATTAAAGGAAAGAGCATATCATAGCAAAACCAATAGTGTACGGTTATAGGAAAAGAACATCAGACAAATAACAAAGAGAAAAATGATTGTGTGATACGATCAAAGTAAAGAAACTACGTCGTGTGAAGCGATCAAAATTGAAGAATATGTCATTGAGGAAATTCCAACGCAATAGATAAAATCATATGCTATGAACAAGGGTAGACAATGTGTAATAGATTAAAGAAAGACACTAACAATTAAATCCAGGATATATTTGACTAATAAAGAGAAATAAAGAATGATCATGTGATATGATCCAAACCAGGAGGAAGTTACAAAAAATTCATGTCTGACTTAGGTTGTAAAACTAACTTATTAAAAATTAATAAAGAGAACCGTGTTAATACAGATACGTGAAACAACTAAAAAATGAAAAGAAAGAGAAAGAACATTTGGATAGATGAGCATGAAACAAGAGCATTATTGACATAAGTTTAGCATTGAAAAGTTAAGAAGCATATGTTTTTATGTGGTGCTTGTTCAGTCTTAAAAGGCGTTGCTTGGATTGGCAGTTATGCCATAATCTAAATGGTAGGGTCATTAATAACCGTTTTTAGACATGTATAATAGGTTGGTATGTAATTAAATAAAGTTTGATTGTTTGGTTATTTGTTTTCCTCCATTCTATTCTTTGAAAGTTTGTTGATCATTAAAGTTTTTAATTTCTAACAAGCATCAACCAAAGATTCAAAAACTTATGTAAATAATTAAGAGTGTGATTGTTAGCCTTACTAATTATTGATCTAAGTTTAAATAGTATATAGATTAGTGGTCTAAACATAAGTTAGTAAGTTTAGGGTTAACCTATTAACAATTAGAAGTATTAGGTTTAGTTTGTAATTAAAGTTAATTATAATGAAGCATTATGTTGCTTTAGGAATAGTCATGTGGTTCAAGAACAACCGTCATCATAGATATAAATAGGATCATATACGTACTGGTAAACTAAAAATCAAATTTATAGTTCATTTAAATACGTGTCTAGCATTCTTGTTTATTTGATTCTGCATTTTCTTATTCTTATCTATCCTAGACAACATCAAATTTACACAATGCATACAAGAAATAATACTTTATAGACCTTTTTTAGTACTAGGTATTCTTACCGTGTTAAAACAAGTTGTAAGAAATGAAGCAAAATTGTTAGGGAAGTACATATAAGTTTCTAATTTTATTGCCCTTCCTTTGCTCCCCACTTGATTATAGTAAGAACCCTTCATGGGTGCCTAGGTTGCTTTCACTTAAACACTTATAAACATTCACATAAAAAGCTCTCTCTCCCTCCCTCCCTCCCTCCATAGAAGTTCTTGTATGCAATTGAAGTGTTTTACATTTAATTTAATTGGTACTTACTCATGTACACCCAATTATACATAATATTACATCTTACTTGCCCACATTTTAAGCATAAACTAAAACAAATGTACATGAATTGATATTAATTTGCATATACTGCTTCATATAAAATCAACTATAAACAAGGAAAATCAGAGCAAAAGCAAGAAGAAATAAGGTTTTGGGCAAGTTGTACAATTGTATAGAATGAAGGTTGTACATGTGTTGAAGAATTAGACCCTTTATCATCAGACCCTCTTTAAAGTTATACAGATGTATAGAATGACGATTGTACAGGTGTATAAACATCAAACCTTATGATCTAATGCTAGGCCCTCAAATGTTGTACATTTGTATATTAGATACAAACATCAATCATATCTAAATTACCTTGATTAATGTGATTGATCTACTAAGTTGCTTTATAATGTGTATCTTCGTTTGTACAATTGTACAATCATGTTTAGAGAAATAACATTAGAGTCCCTATGATCATCATTCTTTTTAAAAAAATAAGAAAAACTTAAAAAACATTCACTCCATCTCATTCTTTATAATCTTCAATGTCAATAAATTATAAGAATTATATATATAGGTTGAATGGTGAGTTTTTATATTTACCAACTCACGATTTATCTCTTATAAGTTTTATGTGAGTGGAAAAAAGAAAGAGTAGTAAAAATGGATTAAAAGAGTGTTATTTAATTAAATAGAGATAAAGATAATGAATGACATGTGAAATATTTATAAAATATGAATGTAATTTTAGGATAAAAGCGATTTTAGTTAAGTTATAAGGATAAAGATATGATATCTATTGTGAATGCTCTTCGTACAATTGTATACAAACTAAATTTTAGTTTATTTATAACTAACTTTCGAAGCATTTTACGGAACACCTCCAAAAAGCATATTTTTGCGCCTTGCGCCTAGGCAACAAGCAAGGTCTTTGCGCCTTTGATAACATAGATAGATAGAAGACATATTGGTATCTTAAGGAAACAGATGATTTGTATGTTTAGATTTTAAGGGGAGGGTTCCTTTGTTAATCCTTTGTTACTAACATAACTTGCGTTAACTCGTTAATATCAATCAAAATCATTATTTTCTTTCTTTTGAATAATATTATCACACACATACAATATTATGTTCTTTTATGTATATGTGTCACAAGTGTAAAAAAAATGTTAAGAAAAATAAACTGTAACTTACACCTAAAAATATAGGTATGTCTTTCTTAATTTTTTACACTTGTAAATTTACACATATACATAAAAAAACATAATGTTCTATATGTATAATAATGTTATTCCAACCAAAAAAATTATATTTTGACGAGTTAACATAAGTTATCGCAATTAAAAAGAATTAACAAATGATCTCAACTCTAAATTTTGATACCATCAAACAGATGGTTTACATTAGACATGTATACAACAATAAATATTAATATATTATGAGAAATAATTTGTAATATATTAAAGTAATTAACAAGTATTTTATTTTAGAGTTAATTCAATTTTTTATAAAATAATGGTGCTTAGATAATACACTATTTTTTTAAAATAAACTAGAAAAACATTTAGACATTGTTTACGTCCAAACACCTCAAAATACCAACTTTTAGAAAACCACAAAAACAAAGTACCAAGAAACGTGCAATCCCAAACACCCATTATATGTGCTCATGTAACTAACCCCTCAACAAACTAAAACAAAATCAGTGTTTAATGCTAGAAGGTAACAAAACTACGATTGTCCGAATCCCATGAAAACAAATTACGAATAGGCCATTTTCACACGAAAGGAAAACAAAAAGTTTAGTGCCAAAACAATTGTGAATCTTGTGGTGGGTGATATAGACCATAAAATATAAAAGAATAACTCACTATGAGAAATTTGGATATACATTTTGTGTGAACCTGTATCAATTTTTGACAAATCATAATTGAGAGCCTAGAATAAAAATAAATAGCTAAATAAACGTGTAAATGAATTCCGTGATCAAGGAACAAAACAAAATCACAAAATTTAAGAAAATTCGACAAATTTTAAATCATGATTCCCTGTTCATATTTTACGGCTCTCGTAACTTCTGCTTATAAATTGTTTCGCTTTCCACTTACTTTTATCCATATTAGTCTAGTTTTGGCAGCCATTGTTGGTTTTTTCTCCTCTAGTGGTGAGGTTCATCCTTTTGTAGTTTCTATTGAATGGCTGATACCCATTTAAACAGGTTGGCTTTCCCCTATTTGTATTTTTCTCTGTCTTTTTCTACTTTTCCAAATTTCCAATTTACACAACATTCTTGAAGGTATCAAGTATAAACCATCTTTTTGTGCTTCATTCTCCCTTTGAATTTCAATTATTTTTGTACTTTGAATAAAAATATAGTCATATAATTCCAATTTTTTAAAGCTTTTTTCTGTTGGAATGATCTTGAAACCTAACATGTGGTGACTGTCCAAATCTTGAATTTTATAATGAGTGGACTAAAAATAGGCAACACCCATTTCCTCAAGTAGAATGAATTTGGGCTTTTGTCCCCCTTATTTTAATCCCTTGTTCCCATTTGCATATGTGTAATCTCATCCATTTAGATCCATTATTTCTTTAATTTTGCTCACCACTGTGCTATTTGGGTTGAGTTTTAAATCTCAACCAATTGATACTCAACAAGAATCCTTCAAATTCTTCATTTCCAATCACAAAAGGATTCAAATTGGGTACAAATTTGGATTAAATTTTCAATCTTTGTGGGAAATTCATCATCTTTCCACTGAATGTGAAGTGGGTTTTGTTTTTTTTTTTAGAAAAAAAAACAAGTTTTTTAGTGCGTGTTTTTAGTATGTGTTTCCCACACACAGCAAGAAGCTAGGACAATTTTTATTCAAAGCACCAAACTTGTATCTTTTCCCGTCAAGAAACCACCATGTCTGTTGCTCTGATTTGGGTGGTTTCCCCTAATTCTGAGCTCTGCAACCGATTGGGGTTCTTGGAGACATCAAAGTTTGCAGATTTATCAAAATCAAGAAGCTGTTTGAGGGCCAGCAAAATCAAGAATCTTGATAAGAAACACAAATGCAAATCCTGCTACATGAATGCAGATTTCAAGGGGTTTTGGCGATCGAATTATGCGAATAAAGCCGATATGATTTCGAGGGTGGTGGCTAATCCAAGTGGAGAATTGGCTGTTTCATCAGAGCAATTGGTTTATGAAGTGGTTTTGAAGCAAGCAGCTTTGGTTAAGGAGCAGATGAGAGCTAAAGAAGATATTGAGGTGAAACCAGATATTGTGCTTCCTGGAACACTTGGTTTATTGAGTGAAGCTTATGATAGGTGTGGTGAAGTTTGTGCAGAGTATGCTAAAACATTTTATTTAGGTTGGTTTTTTTATATTTTTTTGAATTTTTTTGCTAGAGTTTTTTAATTTAACTGATTTATATATAATCTAATGTTTACAGGAACACTTTTAATGACAACGGAGAGGCGAAAAGCGATCTGGGCAATCTATGGTTAGGGTCTTTACTGATTACTTTCATGAACCGTGATGAAATCTTTGTTTGATTATTTAGATTTTTATATATTTTATGCTTGCTGTTGTCTTATGAAATGAACACTATGGTTATGATCAACTTGAAAAAAATATATTGTGTTCATGGTGATAACTCGGAGACCGCGGGTCCCAGTCTTTCTTCTCCATTGCAGATTCAAGAAAAGAGATTGGTGCAGCAGAAACCTTTTGCTGACTTTATTCTTGAATCCTGATGTTTGGTTGTTACATGTGATTATATTAACATTTTTTTAATTTGTTTTTAGTCTTTTTCAAGAAAATTACCTACTTTACTGGTCAACTTAAAGTAATAGTTGTGCCATGATACCAGTTTTCCACTAATTGGTAGATAACACACTAAAAAATCTTTGATTTCATCTTTGACTTTTGTGCTTTAAACCTGGCCTAACTATTTCATTAGAATCTTTGATCTGGAGTCTAATCTAGTACTTTCAAATGCAAAATTGATATGGATTTTATTCATTTGAATCTTCTTTGTGCATATATGCATCAAAAAAGCATAAACTACTTGGAAAATTTCACTTAACTTTTTTGGGTTAATGATCAAACATCTAAGATTTAGCAGAGTCATGTCTGGCCAACTCAGATAAAAGCAAGTCAGCTGGAAAGAGTTCTAACTTAAAACGTGCATAACCTTTTGTCTGTCTAGAATGTTAATTATGATGTTCTATACCTACCAAATTTAGAATCTCTGTGTAAAACGGAGATTGTTGTTCTGTTTTTGTCATTGAGAAATATATCAATTCTCTCTCAAAATGTGTATTATTTCTTTTTTGTGCTTCTGCTCTGCGCATTTAGTTGCGCCAAAAAGAACATGCTTTCACCTATTAGTTTTGAAGTTGAAAAAAGACTTGTTTGACCCAGTAAGTCAAAGTAGACATTTTGTGTGGAACAAAGAAAGTAGGCTCTTGGATTCTTAATGATCTTGAACTTTTGCTTACATACACTTAAACTTAATATTTTAAAATAAATGAAAAGGGTCTGTTGTCAAATAAATTAAATTTGGGAAATGGTCAACGATTTTCATGCTTGACTTTTTATTGTGTGTTTTCGTTGTTTGAAACAGTGTGGTGTAGGAGAACTGATGAGCTTGTTGATGGGCCAAATGCAGCACATATAACACCCAAAGCTCTAGATCGATGGGAATCAAGGCTTGAAGATCTTTTCAATGGTCGACCTTTTGACATGCTCGATGCTGCTTTATCAGATACCGTCTCCAAGTTCCCAGTAGATATTCAGGTCAAAATTACAAATTAAAGAAAATAGACAAAAAAGTGTTAGTTGGTGAAACCAACCCGTTTTGGTTGGCTACCCGACCCACGCATGTTGTCACCTCTATTTTAACATCCTATCTAAATAATGAACCGTTTATTAAATATGTTGTTTGCGGCTTTCATGACTCGTTTGCAGCCTTTTAAGGATATGATTGAAGGAATGAGGATGGACCTTAGAAAGTCAAGATACCAGACTTTTGATGAGCTTTATTTGTATTGCTATTATGTTGCTGGTACAGTTGGATTGATGAGTGTCCCTATAATGGGAATTGCTCCTGAATCTCAAGCAACAACAGAAAGTGTATACAATGCTGCTTTGGCTTTGGGGATTGCTAATCAACTCACCAACATCCTACGCGATGTAGGAGAAGAGTATGCACTAATTCCATTCATTATTTTTCCTCTGTGTTTAACTAAAAAACATTTAAGTTCAGTTTTTGAGATCAAATAGACTGCATTTAATATGGGTTTCAAACGTAATCAACAAAATCTTGATCATCACTTGATATTTTTTCAAGTACCACAAATAGTAAGTGTTCATATGACAAAAGTTTGACTTTTACGCCATATCGAAACAATCTGAACAAAGTTCAACACTTTCAGGAAAAATTGATTATGATATTATAGCTGGTATATATAAAACCAATCTCGACATGAATTTCATCGTTTTCAAGAATCTTGATCTCGACGTTGAAATTTGTAGCACATACAACAAATAGCTATCTTCATGTGCCAGAAATTTGGCTTTTGTGGTCAAACAGGCTGACTTTTATAGCAAGTGCTATAAATAGTAAACTTATATGCATAGTTCTTAAGATGTGCTTGCTTTTGGTATAGTGCAAGAAGAGGAAGAGTCTATCTACCACAGGATGAATTAGAACAAGCAGGACTATCAGATGAGGATATATTTGCCGGGAAAGTGACTGATAAATGGAGAAACTTCATGAAAAAGCAGATCAAGCGTGCAAGATCCTTCTTTGACGAAGCACAACAAGGTGTCACACAACTAAGCTCAGCTAGCAGATGGCCGGTAAGTATCCAGCAACTCAATCTTGTAATTCGGGCAATCATCCATTCATTTAAAATCTTGATTCGTGTTTTGAAACTGATATGAACAAAAACACTCTTCTTATCATTAGCCGAATATTACAACTTCAAACAACAAATATACCGATTATTCAAAATCACATAATCACTTTGAAAACGCACGTCCTACAAATTTAACTAAATATGAGCTTATGATATTAGGTGTGGGCATCACTATTACTGTACCGTCAGATCTTGGATGAGATAGAAGCAAATGACTATAACAACTTCACTAGAAGGGCTTATGTCAGTAAACCGAAGAAGCTGGTTTCTTTGCCAGTTGCTTACGCCAAGTCACTTGTTCCTCCATCAAGAACCGGAGCTCTTGCAAAGGTCATGGACATATAGCTATATCATATACATACATATATGTATACTCTTTATATAAACTCCTAGGAAATAGGAATCTGTAAATCTGATGTTAAAATGTTGTAATATGAATAACAAATATTGATGATATCAGATGTAGAGTAGCCACTTTTGTCGCACACTGGTACTGCGAGCATTGTGCAGTGTACTCGAATCTTTGAGGACCGGCCAATCAGTCCTGCTTATGATCATTGATTGTTAGACCTCAACTCCCGACCAGTGGATACCGAGAATTGGTAGCATTTTATACATACACATTTCCTTGATGGTTGAGCCACTCTCGAGGAATATGTAGGAGTGATTAGGAACCTACGTGTCTAGGCATGTTTTAAAATCTTAAACTGAACCAAACCAAATCCAAGTAGACCAAACTGAAGTATTTCGGTTAATAGGAACAAAATTTAATTCCACTTTAATAAAACAAGAGCTACAAAATATTATTATTTATGTTTCTTCTTCACCTGCGTTTGGAACTAAATTAGAAGCATAAAACTACAAAATGTATGAAATATATTTGAAAACCATAAATATTGAGAATTAGCTTTGGAACCGTGTATCACAGGGGTTGAATAAAAATATTAAATATAATAAAACTTTTATTAATTATAAAATGATATTTTAAGATAAAATATTATTAAAATCTTTTTTGTTATAAATAGAATAAAAATTTTGTTTCAAAACGATCGTTTAAAAAAATTTTCACTTTAAAACTTTCTTATTATAACTCCTAATTTTAATTATTTTTTGTTTATAAAAATTTTACATTTTAAAAACATCAATTGTAAAATATTTTGTATTTTTAAAAAGTTTGATGTTTTAGAAAAAAACTATTTTATAAAAATTTATTTCTTTAGATTTACATTAATAAATAGATCTATTTCTTAATTTTTAGAAAACTATTTTAATCTAAAAAAGAATTAAATAGTATTATTAGTAACTAATGTGATCATTTAATAGGAGAGAGAAACAGAAAAAATTTGATGAGCATGGTGCTATCACGTGTCTCTCCTAGTTACCATTTTATTAAACTAGAAAGATGCTGAAACTTTAAATACTATATTAGTCCTTTTTTTGTTTTTTAATCATACCTTGAAACTTTAGTAAAAATTATATAACTTTAATTATGTTTATTCAATCAATAACATAATCTAACATCAAAATAGTAACACTTGTCGGAATTGTGATATTTGATAAAAGATAGATAATGTCATGATACTAAAGGATTTCTTAAGAATGATTACTTGGAAGAATGAATGACTATTTGAAAGAATGCTAATGGCATTCTTAAGATGTTCACCAAGAATACTAAAGATCCTTGATAATCATAATTTGTTATTTGATTAACTCTTTATCTAAGGTTAATCATGTTTGCTCTCACAACTTATCAACATTTACAATTACTTCCATCAAATAATCGTCACGAATTAATTACTTCATATTGGTAAAGTAAATTAAATGATTTTTTAAGATCACAGTAACAATCAATTTACAAGTAAACGTATATAAAATGAATCGAGACCAACAATTCCATATAGTATATATATTTGATGATTGATGGTTAAAAAATCTCATTTTATTCTTAATTATATAATGGTTATCGTTTGAACTTCCTTATACATACATACATATATATATATATATATATATATATATATATATATATATACACACATATACATACATACATATACATATACATATACACATACACATACATATACATATACATATACATATACATATACATATACATATACATATAAAAGACAGCAGCAGATAAAGCAGCAGAGGGAATCTCCAAGCCCATTCCAACACATTGTTAGAAAAATTAAAATAATTAAAGGTACGGATGATATAAGTGATCAATATATGATGAAATATTATCTGGAAGAAGTTAAGAAGGATATAGCCAAAAACTTTAAAAAGAAAGATGGATCATCTTCAACAAGGGCAGAATCAAGCTCTTCCCAGATGAATCAAGAAGACTTCCAGTTATACCAGGACAGTCAAGATGAAAATAAATCTATTGCCGATGAAACTTATGCCAAAATAATGGCAGAATTAGACGAAGAATTCGGTCCGGTTGATACACCAGAAAAAAACAAAAAACAAGAGGACACAATAGGCCCTATAAGGAAGAAAGAATAATTTACCTCTATAATTGGCCGACAAACAATTTTGTTTGCATGCTACATTATTGTAGCTTTTACTGTTTACTTTTTGACTTGTAATACAAAACGCGTTATACGCAATTATGAGCAAATATCCGCTGTAATATTCGGTGCTAGAGCCTCTATATAAAGAGGACTTGTATTTAAGAAGACACACCGGTTTTTAGAACCACTCCTCTCTTCTCTCACTCTCTTGTATAAATCTTTCAGCAATAATATCTGAAGTTTAAAAGTTTAAAGAATCAAGCCTTTATTTCTAGTAATTTTTCATTCTCTCTTTTATTTTTATTTTTGTGTATGATCGCCTCAATGAGAGGCTAAACACATAAGTGTTGGAACATCACCATGCTCAACAGATTATCATAATAAAAAAGTGATCCTAAAATCAGGATGAAGAAAGAATTTTAAAAGGATTCGTGGGATAGGGTTACAACCCATCTAAGATGCTAATGTGGGCGGTCGACCGCCTGGGGACCCGTTTAAGCCAAAAAGCCAAGAAGGCGTGGGGCGTTTTGGGTCTGACCTTTACTGACCACATGTTAGCATCCTGGACAATGGCTGTGTAAAATCACCAACGTTCCATCGTTTCTCTTGATCTTTTACTTCTGTCCAAGTTTTATGGTTTTCTCATCTTTTCCCATACAAGGTCATCCCTTCTATGGTATCAATGGGCTTGAAGATTCCCTCTGCTGCTTTATCTGCTGTTGTCTTTTATATAAATCAATTGTTTTCTAGATTTGATCCAGAGTGTCTTGGCATTTGATTTTGCCATCTTCTTCCTTATTCATCATTTTTCTTCAGAACTTAGTCATATAAGTTCTTTTTAAACAGAAAATATTTTCACTGGTATAACCAGTTTCCGGAATCCATTTCCATATCCAAGGGATACTGAACTGGACAAAATAATGTAAAGAGGTCATTCCCTCTATAAAAGTATTATTATGTTGAGCCTCTATTAGGGCTGGAGAAAGTTCTACCCATTGGGTATATAATTTTTTAAATTTTTTAGATTCATTTATAAAAATACCAATAGATGGACCGTATGACTGCCACCATTGATAAAACCATGCTGGTATTTCTGATTCATAATTTGTATGACAAATCTTTATGAACCATGAGTGTTTATGATTAGGGTTTTCATATAAAAATGCCCTTTAAAAAGCTTTAACATAATCCCAATAGTTATATCTAATGGGAGTTTTTGTTTCAGGGTGTAAAATTTCCCTGTCTCTTAGGGGTGATGTCCCCCAAGTTTTCACAGATATGATCTGCTTAATAATAATTTTACTAAAGCTATGAGCTTTATTATTCCCAGTATAATGGGTAATTTCGCAGGATTCTGCTTTTAATATTTCTTCATAATATATTCGAGACTTATATGTCTCATTGGGATAGTATCCCTGATCAAAATATCTCTTGACTATGAGCCAAGGTTGATCTTTCCATTTTTGATCTTTATGATCTAAAAGAAGTATGACTTCTTTATTGGGTGTATTAACCCATCCTTCATCCTCACTTTCATTAATGAGGGTTTTAGCATATGATGCTACTTCTTCTGGGTTATGTCCCTGAGAAGCTTTAAAGGCTAAAAATTCCTTTACTGCATCTTCATCAAGTATATTTGATGAAGTTGATGCATTGTTAAAAGCTATAAGCTTTTTGTTACCCATTTGATGGATAACTCTGCCTTCTCCTCTTCCCCTATAAGAGAAAGATCTTTCACGACCTCTTCCCCTTTCCCAGGGGATCATTCCTGAAAACTTAAACATGAGGATTAGAATAAGAATATCTATCCACAAGAAAGTATTATTTCTTTATATTTTAGATCTTTTAGTTGTTTGTTTAAGATCTTATTCCATATTCAATCTGTTTAATAGCATAATGTTTTGCCTTTTCCGATATAAAAGGAATTTCTTTTATTTCTTGAATATTATTATACAATCCTATTCATTTAATCTGAATATCAATTCTTCTTTCAATAATTTTAGACATTGATATACACAAAACTCCTCTTGAGTGACTCATTAATGTAAACATTCTCTGGTAAGAAAATCAGGTAAACTATTATCAGTTCCCTTTTTGTATATAATTTCAAAATCAAAAGGTGCGAGATGTGATTGCCATCTGGCAAACATCTGCTTAGAAACATCATGTTTGAAATCTTTATTAAACATGTATTTGGCTGCATTACAGTCAGTTTTAATTATAATTTTTTTATTGAATAAATCATCTTGAAATTTTAAAACACATTTTACTATTGCAAGAATCTCTTTTGCAACAGTTGCATAATTTTTCTGGCTTTCATTCCATTTTCCAGAATGAAACCTGACAAGATATTCTTGTTTATTAAGTGGAGATATCTGTTTTAATATGCCTCCATACCCTATATCTGAGGCATCAGTTTCAACAATTTTTCCCATTCTGGGTTTGCTATCATTAAGAAAGGAAGGTTTTGAACCTTTTGCTTAATCTTTTGAACTGCTTTGGTATGATCTATAGACCATGGCTTAGGATTTTTCCTTAGCCTATCATATAATAAAGCAGTATCTTCTGCTAGATTTTTATAATAAGGAAGAATGTAATTTAAACTTTCAAGAAATCTTTGTAATTGGGTTTTATCCAAAATCTCATTTGGAAATTTAGAACCAAATTCAATATTTCTATTGATTGGAATTATATTTCTTTGGTTAATATTATGGCCTAAAAATCTGATTTTAGTTTGAAAAAGCAACATCTTTGGTCTAGATATAACTAAACCATTTCTTAAAATTATATTTTTGAATATTTCTAAATGTTTAAAATGAGTTTCAATATCTTTTGAAAATACAAGGATATCGTCAATATAAACAATGATGAATTCGCTATAAGGAATGAAAATGTCATTCATAATATTTTGAAATTCTGAAGGGACATTTTTTAATCCAAATGGCATAACATTCCATTCGTAATGCCTAACAGGTACTGTAAAAGCAGTTTTATACCTGTCTTTTTCTTCAATTTGAATTTGCCAGTATCCTGACTTTAAATCAAATTTAGAAATATATTTGATTCGTATAATTTGTCTAATAAATCCTTTTTATTAGGTATAGGATACCTAATCCATTTTAATACTTTATTTAGTGGTTTATAATTAATAATCAATCTGGGTACGCCTCTTTCCTGTTCAGAATGTTTATTAACATAAAAGGTTATGCATGACCATGGAGACTTTAAATCTCTTATTAAATTCTTGTCTAAAAGAGATTTTATCTCTTGTTTGCATAATTCCATATATTCAGAATTCATTTGACAAGGTCGAGCCTTAGTCTGAATTTGACTTTCATTAAAGTTTTCTTCATATGAAAGTGAAACAATATGTTTCTTTCTATTCCAGAAAGCATTAGGATGATCGTTACATATTTGTAAACTGAATTGGTGTTCTATAAGTTTAATCTTTTCTTTTAATTTTGGATTATTCAATTTTTCTTGAATATTTAAAGAAAATATTTCTTTTTGTAGAAAATCAATTTGATTTATCTTTGCTCTTAGCAATTCCTCTTTTAAATTATTCAATGTCCTTGTTATCGGATTAGAGATAAATTTAAAAACAATTTCTTTTCCTTCATACGTACCAGTTATTCCAGTACGGTCTACGTTTTTTAAAAGAAATATTTTATCAAAGAAAGGGCTTCCAAGTATAACTTGGTTACCGAGATTTTTTACCAATACAAAGCTTGTATTAATACAGGTATTATTTTGACAAATAAAAGCTTGAGGGATTTTATAATTTACCTCTAATTTACCTTTCCCAGCATGACTGAGAGTATGTGTAGTTTTATGATAGTATTTTGTAGGAATCAATCCTTTCTGTATACAATTTAAATCTGCACCACTATCAAAGAGTGCAATGACTTTTATTAAGAAATCATTTCCTATTAATAATTTAATTTTTTCATGCTATTTTTGAGAAGTAATAATCTTTCTTATATTTTTCAGATATAATTCTGATTCTTCTATTGGTTGTATATTTAATTTATCCTTTTCTAGACATATTATTCTATTATCTAAATCTTTATTATTTTGTTATAAAATCTTTATATCAGATTTTAAATTATCAATTTCCCTTTTTAATTGTTGTATATCAATAGGTTTTTTATTTTCACTTCTCTGATTTAATTGAATTTTTAATTCTGCCAGAGAAAATGGTTTTGGTTTTTAGAATTTGAACAACAAGGACCTTCTTCTTGTTTTTCCATAAATGAAGAGATTATTTTCTCTTTAATCTATGGATCATCTACCACTTTTAATAATTTAATTATTTCACTTGTTAATACGTTTATTTCCATATTTTTAAATTGTGAAATTATTTGATAAATATTTTCTTCTTCTTCTTCAGAAGTATTATTACAACAGTTGTTTTTACAACAGTTTTCTTCTTCAGAGGAAGAGTATATGCTCTCATTTTCTAGAATATTTAAATCTTTATTAGAAGATTGACCAGATTCATAATCTGACTCTAATAGTATTTTTTATATTTGATTTTTTGAATCTTCATCTACTAGCTTATTAAGCTTCTTTCTAACCCAGCAAGTTTTTGCTGTGTGACCTATTTTTCCACATTTCTTACAGATTAATTTTGACTTATATGTCTTATACGAAGGTTTATGTTCCTCGTATTTTTGAATTCTTTTATTTTCTCTATCTTCTCTTTTCCTTTTTCTCTTTTGATGTTGGTAGGGATTTGATTTTTTAATTTTCTTAAAATTATTTAAGGTTCCTTCTATACCAAATTGACTACAGAATTCACCTAATTGTTTCTTCTCATTTGGAGAATGTTTCTTAATTTGTTGGTTTAATTTAAATTCATTACATAAATTTAAACCTTCTTGAATACAAGTTCCTATTAACTTGCCATACGTATAATCATCATAATTTATACTTATTCCTCTTTTTCTTAGGTTATTCCTAACTCTTTCTGCAAATAAATAAGGGAGGCCATCTACTAATTTTGACTTCTAATGTGAGCTATTAGACTCAGGGAGTTCCATTACTCTGCTTAGGAAGGTATCCTTATACCACCTAAAAGATGTTAGGGTTCTACACTTAAGATTTTGTAGAAGAGTCCTAATATTCTCCGAATTATCAGACCATCTGCCTGTAAAATACTCTATAATATTAACTATCAAAGTATAAACTGAGTTATTTTCAACAACACCATTATCCTCTTTTGTACTATTGAGGATTTCTTGTCTATCTGAATCTGATAGATAATTATCCCACCAACCTTTTAGTTGGCCTGTAAAACCTGATATAATCATCTGGGCTATTATCTTAGTCGTATTCTTATTTCTGACAAATAGTGCTATACATAAGCATCCTATGGACAGTATTATAAATCTGCCCTTCTGTTTGACCATCTATATTCCATTCATAGATCATTTTTCCACTATACGAATTGCTAATTACGTATTCCTGTTCTTCTATTAGAACATCCTGTGGAGTAGGCCTAGGATAATAATACATCCTCTGAGTTGGCTTATTAGCAAACTTAGATAATTTCATAATTTTATTATTGATCTTTTGCTTATAATCTTCTTCTTTTGGACTATCTTCAAAATCTGTTAATGTATTTATTTTCAGATTTTTTAGAATATTAATTGAATCATTCAATGTTTGCATTAGATTTTCTTCAGATTTTGTTTTGAAATCTGTTACCTTAGGAGGTAATTGAATACTAGGAGTAGCAATAGACTCTTTATTTTTTATTTGGTCATTTATTATGGCACTCTGTTTTTTTTGAAATGGCATAATAATTTATCCATTTTCTTTGAAATATCTTGAAGGTGTTCTCCAATTATTATCAAATGTAGATTTGAATAATTCTGTTGTTTTATTAAACCATTTATATGAAAATCATTATCTGCAAGGTTTCACCTTCCAGGAGTTTTTGAAAAGCTTGATAGTATATTTCCTCTCCTTGTTTTTCAATTTTAAAACCATTAGTAGGAGGGAAAATATTTGATACTATGTTTCCATTGATATTAAAATTTTTTTCTATAACAGAAATAATACTATTAGTATATTTTTCAATACACCATAGAACAAAAGGTATAATCTCTTGTTTTTCATTTAATTCATTATAATATTCTTCTCTAAAAAGTTCTTTATCAGTTTTCTCAAAATTTTGAAAAACCATGTTCTGAATAATTCCCATTTGGGTTGGAGAAATTCTTCTCTTACCGGTGATCCCGGAGTAAAATCTAATTTTTCTTTTTGATTCATATTTATACAAAATTTATTTCTGATTTGGTTAGTTCCGGATCTATTCTAATTCCTCGAACTATATTATCCGAGTTTATTCTTAATTCATCTATTTTTCTTTCAGGAAATTCTTTCTTAATCCTAGATGTTGATGCCCTAGAAGGACTTCTAACTGTGTAATCTACAGGAGAAATATAATAGTGTGATGACACCGATTTGGACAGAGAGGGTTCATATTTTATTTTATTATTTTCAAATTGTATTTGAACTGACCCTTCATTTGTTTGTGAAATATTTATTGGATTATTATCCACATATTGTTGAGATGGGCTAGCTTTATCTAAAACTCAATTTTCTGGAAAATTAATTTCTTCTCATTTTATTTTTCTTCTAGTTGTAATATTAGCTTTGCTAAAATTAGTTTCTATTAGAATAGTTTCATTTAAAGATTTATCTACCATTTTACAATGAGGATTAAACGTAAATAAAGGCTTATAATAAATTCTGTAACAGATACATATTACCTCTGATCCTGGTACATAATTGTAACCATGCGTTTTAACATTCAAAGTTAAAGCATCTAAAACATTGACATCAGACAATGATAATTGCAAATTAGGATAAACATTAAAATAGACTGGACCATGTGCCAGGCTAGATTGAACAATTCCCATAAGGGATTGTTTCCGATTTAAGTTTCTAGCATCTCTAAGAGCTGCTACAAAACTTTCTGGTAAGACTTCTAAAGTTAAAGGCTTGAATGCAATTTGCACTAATCCTATATGAATAAATTTATATTCTTTTTTTATATTTTTGTAAATCTCTTTTTGATAATAATTTTATTATCATTTCGTCAGTGTTTAAGGAAAATGTTTCCTCAGTTGTTTTAACAACTTGTTTTAATCCTAATTTTTCAAAAGTTCCTAATTTATAAATTAGTTTGTAATCAATTTTTAGAATAGTTCATTTATTTAATAAATCTAAATTGTGAGGAATATCATATTCTTCCTCCATACTATTTTTAACAGTATCTTCTGATCTTAAAATATTCATATTTGAATATCAGATTTAAGTGTTGAAACATACACACATACATCAACAAGAATACCATGGCTCTGTCCAGTTCAGTATCCCTTGAATATGGAAATGGATTCCGGAAACTGGTTATACCAGTGAAAATATTTTCTGTTTAAAAAGAACTTATATGATTAAGTTCTGGAGAAAAATGATGGATAAGGAAGAAGATGGCAAAATCAAATGCCAAGACACTCTGGATCAAATCCAGAAAACAATTGATTTATATAAAAGACAGCAGCAGATAAAGCAGCAGAGGGAATCTCCAAGCCCATTCCAACATATTGTTAGAAAAATTAAATGATTAAAGGCACGGATGATATAAGTGACCAAGATATGATGAAATATTATCTGGAAGAAGTTAAGAAGGATATAGCCAAAAACTTCAAAAGAAAGATGGATCATCTTCAACAAGGGTAGAATCAAGCTCTTCCCAGATGAATCAAGAAGACTCTCAGTTATACCAGGACAGTCAAGATGAAAATAAATCTATTGACGATGAAACTTATGCCAAAATGATGGCAGAATTAGACGAAGAATTCGGTCCGGTTGATACACCAGAAAAAACAAAAAACAAGAGGACACAATAGGCCCTATAAGGAAGAAAAGAAGGATCAATAATTTACCTCTATAATTGGCCGACAAACAATTTTGTTTGCATGCTACATTATTGTAGCTTTTACTGTTTACTTTTTGACTTGTAATACAAAACGCGTTATACGCAATTATGAGCGAATATTCGCTGTAATATTCGGTGCTAGAGCCTCTATATAAAGAGGACTTGTATTAGGAAGACACACTGGTTTTTAGAACCACTCCTCTCTTCTCTCACTCTCTTGTATAAATCTTTCAGTAATAATATTTGAAGTTTAAAAGTTTAAAGAATCAAGCCTTTATTTCTGGTAATTTTTCATTCTCTTTTTTATTTTTATATTTGTGTATGATCGCCTCAATGAGAGGCTAAACACATAAGTGTTGAAACATCACCATGCTTAATAGATTATCATAATAAAAAGAGATCTTAAAATCTGGATGAAGAAAGAATTTTAAGAGGATTCGTGGGATAGGGTTACAGCCCATCTAAGATGCTAATGTGGGCGGTCGACCGCCTGGGGACCCGTTTAAGCCAAAAAGCCAAGAAGGCGTGGGGCGTTTTGGGTCTGACCTTTACTGACCACATGTTAGCATCCTGGACAACGGCTGTGTAAAATCACCAACGTTCCATCGTTTCTCTTGATCTTTTACTTCTGTCCAAGTTTTATGGTTTTCTCCTCTTTCCCATACAAGGTCCTCCCTTCTATGGTATACATATATAGATATATAACTAGGATTGAAACATGTGTGTTGTTACAAGGTTTTTTTTGTAATATCTTGATATGATATTAACACGAAAGAGTAAAAAATTAAAAAATAGGAATAAGTCTACGTCATATATCGACTAACAATTATATAAAAACATAGTTTTTGATATACATGATGATAGAATCCGAGTGGGTTCTCTTACCCAAATGAGTGCAAACTAACTCCTTTAAAATGAAAGAACAAAGAGAAAAACAAATCACTAATGGAGGGAGTAGGATTTGAGCCCCACGTTAGTTCCCTTGGATCCCACAACACTACACTCAACCATCACCTCAAAAGACTACCTCAGAGTATTCACGTCATATTCTTTATTTTTATATAAACGCATGTTCAATATTATAGGAGATAACTATGAGTGGTTGTGATTGAGAGAGAATATAATTGTTACTGTTTATTTTCATATTTGAGGAAACACGATACAATTTTCATAAATTTTATAATATTTTTTAAAGTGGTTGTGAGTGAAGAAGAGATAAAATGTAATGATAAATATATAAAAAAAATATTTTTAATTAAAAAAATAATAAAAATAATAATTTTTAGTGTAATTATAAGGATGGGAATGAAGATAGAGAATGGAGAATGTGATGTGAATGCTCTTAGAAATTCTCGAGAGAATTAAATTGTTTAGAGTAAAAAAAGGATCTTTTGGGCGGTTTTGGATTTTTTTTGGGTGGTTTTGTGTGGGGCAATTTTGAAGGTATTTTGGGGGTGGTTTTGGGGAGCTTTTGAGGCTGTTTTGGGTAATTTCAGTTTGGTTGGGAAACTTTTAGGGTGGTTTTGGAGGAACTAAAAGAATTAACTACAAAGAGATATTGTATCCACTTATATTCTTAACTATTTAATGGTTAACGTTTTAACTTCCTTATGTTTATATAGATATCCTATTTTTTCTATTCGGGAACTTCATTATAATAAATAAAGGCGCCTGTAGCTAATAACTAGAAAAATGATAAAGTAACCCTTTAAAACATAAAAGTATAACCATTCATTTTTTATGAAAACTACACTCTCTTTTCATAACATATTTTTGTTTCTTTTCTCTCTCACTTTTTATCCTCTTTTTATCCTGATGTTAAGCATTTAAAATAATTATAATCCATGTGACACCAATCACGTTGATACTATTTCTTATTAGATTACTTTTTCCAACTAAAGAATATAATAACTTAAAAAGTGAAATTGAAAATATTAACTAAAGAATATAATAACTTAATAAGTGAAATTGAAAATATTATTTTACCTTCTAGAAAAATAGATCTTTACAATAGATATGGTCCCTCAACTACTACAGATGACACACCTAATCTAGATATTAAAGTGGCCTTTCATCCGGATCATGGTGAATAGTAAGTGTTAAACATTGAGGTTCATATCATACATTAACCAGGATATGTGAATTTAATGAAGTAGTAGATTAGGAGTAGTTAAAAAAGAAAAGATGACACATCTAGATAGGTTTAGGAATTCTAATATAGTGTGCAAAGGTGTTATTTTGATATGTACTGAGATAATTTTAAAATAAAGATTAAAGATAAACTTAAGAAATCAAACTCAATCATAAAAATTTCATTTTTAACAAATCCTTAAACGTAAAAGGCTTTTTATAACCTATGATTGCATAATAACTACCCACTATCCTAATATTACTAGACACCAAGATAATAAACTAACATAATTTAATGTAGTGGGTGTTTATGGGTACGTGGTGTGTGGGTTAAGGGGGATGGGCACATATTATATTTCTATTTATAAAATCAAGCAAGCTAGCATCTTGAAGTCTTGCTTTTATGATAACATCAAATGGCTTTTATTTAATGAAGAACGTAGAAGAGACATGTGTTAGCATGAAGCTTAGTGAAAGCATGGTAACCCTCTTTGTGGTGTTATATGATTAAGGTGACTTACCCATTCAAGTTGAAAACTCGGAATGCAAGTAGACAAGATTATGAAAGGGTTCAGAATGACAATTACATATATAGATTTTTATCTTATGCATGACATTTAACAAGATGCGATATCAAAATTATGAATAGGTTTTAAGATTAAGATCTTTCATGTATCAACATTTAAATGTAGTAAAGTCGTCGTTACTTCCATAGACCATAGTCACCGAATACATATGTTGGCGCTAGCTTCGCAATTTGATTCGTATTACAAATCCAAGCTATCATGCACGAGGAAAACTTCCTTGAGTTTCAAACTCATTGATGGAGCTTAGAACATACAATGTCTTTTGTTTGATGTTTATTAATAATTAGAAGATTATTTGTTATCACTTTATAAGGTCATCTTTTACATCAAAATTGTATGAAATGAAAGGTTTATTACATTAAAAATTAAATTGTCATCTGCTCATATAAGTTGACAATTTCAACAAAGCTCGATATACGTTCAATTGAACAAGGGTTCATATTGGTTTATTACTAGAAAACATACTAAAAAGTAATTACAGAAAGAAAAAAAACATATACTAGTAATACCAATAAAATTTTTGAATTTTATATTAAAAGAAAGGATAATCTATAGCATGTTACAAATATGTCATAACCTTTGATTTTTAATTAAAGAAAAGATTAAAAAATAAATCAGGTCCCTTATATACACTTTGGGGGTAATGAATTACCGACGTCAATATGTAAGACAGTTTAAAATCTGCCAGTATAAACTAGTCCAATCATAAATGAGATGTCAAAGTAAAGTGGCAGGTAGATTCACACACTTTTAAATATTTATTATAATGTGTTAAAGATGATTATAAAATGTATAATTTTATGATAATAATCAATGTTTCTAATCAAAATTTCATATGCATTAGAGAATAAACATGTTCTGCCCCTTAACTTTTTCAGAGTTGATTTAAATATCTTATTTGAAAATAAATCAAAATTCAAATGAACTTATTTATAAGTTATAACTAAATCTGGTGTGTATTCAAATCTTGATTAGGTGTGGGGAAAATGACGGAGTAACAACTTAAAGATATGAGTTTCTTTTAGCCGTGGAAGAGGTGAAATATCTATGTAAAATAAAAAGCTTGAGAAAGATGAAATCTCATGATATTTAAAAGAGTTCATCAAGAGATAAAATAATTATTATTTAATTATATTAAAATATAAAGTTACTGATCCATTATCATTCGGATAACACATAAGCATAAGAATACATCAAAATTCAAATGAACTTATTTACAAGTACATAAAAATAAAAACTTAAGGAATTAAATTTTTTTAGTAAAAAATATATAAGGTAAACCCCAAAATTTTTAAAACTTGAGAGTGCTAAAGTGACATTTTATTAACTTTTTAAATATTGGAGGGGTTAAAGTGTGAAATTTAAAACTTGAGGGGTGAGAGTTGGCTATGACAAAGGTCATTGACCTTCCTTTTTAAGGTAATAACAATCACTCAAAAGTCATTTGCTATATACATATTATGGATTTGCTCTTCAAATATGAGAAACTACATGTTTGGTAACGAACATAACATATTGAGTCCCGTATCTTGGATCTGAGTTAACTTTTTCTTTTAAGTAACTTACTAGTATCTAAAAGGGATTTGTAAACATCACTTTCTAGAACCCAATCCAACAAATCCAACTTATTTAAGGAGTCAACACAAACAACACTAGCAAATATTGAATCTCACGAGTCAAACTTCTAACTTTTATAGATTTTTCATTCAATTTCATTTTTATGGCCGTTTGTGATCAATTATTTATGGTAAGTTCAAACTATATGAAAGTCAAGTTAACTTAGGAGAATACTTACTGATTCTTCTATGTTCGTGAAAATACATCAAGTGGATCTTTTCATAACAAATACCCAAGCAAAGATATTGCAAGATATAATCCTTAGCCATTCATTTTTACAAAATGGTAAACACCAAAACCATGCATTTTATCTACAAAAACTCTTCGGCATGTGTCCTTATTTTTAAAATTAAAGGAACGAAGATCAGAAAACAGGCCGAAGAGTTTATGCAGATGAAATACATGATTTGGTGCAAGATAGATAGAAGAACGCTACCGAATAGAATAACAAAGAATATATAGAGGATTAAGAACTTGAAGAAGGCTAATAAATGAAGCCAAAATGAGATTAAAATCCCGAAAGTGGTTTGGAAGATGAACAACAATTTGGGGACTTTTGATGAGAATCTCTCATAAGTTGTAGATATGAAATTAGAGATAATATCTCATATATTATTATTTCAAATTATTAACTAATTAGTTGGTCATTATCACTATCTATTGTTTTCTAATTAATATTTTAAATTCAAATACTTGGATAATTCATATAAGAATTTTGAAAAGATACAAGTTCGAATTCTTAGCAACATGTGTGTATATTGTGCATTATATTTATATCATATATTTTATCAGATTCCTGTACATAAGTTAGAGTAGGTGTAAATCTCGATTTTATTGTTCTTATCTCTATTTTAGTAAGAGTGTTTTTAATCTTAAGAATTATCTTATATTATATATCGATAAAGTGATATTCATAGAGATAATTTAGAGTTGTTAACTAACTTTAGGTTATTGTTCTTTATCTTTTCAATTACAAAATTTTTAGACTTTGATAATCCTTAAAATTTAGAGTTATTACCAAACTTTAGATTATTTTCTTTATCTTTTTAATTAAAAATAGGTTGCAAGTGAAGAACCTCGCAAACAAAAATCACCTCCTCTTAGTAATAGACGTTCAGAAATTGACAACTAAAGGAGACGAAGAACAATAATTAGAAAAAAAAAACCCGACTAAATCAATGAAACCTTTGGTTTAACAATCATCGTCATCTTCTCTAAAGTGAGGGTTTCGTTTAATTACAAAGAAAATATATCAGATAATTGAGGTTTTTTTTATGACATGATGAAAAGATCATAGAAAAACATGCATTTATTGTCATTCTGTGAAAGTAACATGTATAATTATATGAATGTTACTTGACACGTGAATGAATAACTTGTACTATTATATATTATAGGGTTATTAAATTTTAATAATCCTAACTTTTATTTATTGTCGAGATTAACTCAACTCAAGAAATCTATATCTCCATCTTCATACTCTAATATAAGAGTAACTTGAGATGACACGTGGCAGCACCACAATCATCTTCACCAAAATTTTTCCGCATATCTCATATTAAATAATTACCTTAGTTATTAATATTAATAATATTATTTAATATTTTTTAGATGTAATAAATTAAGAAAGAAATCTATTCATTAATGTTATTTCTAAATAAATAAATTTTTTATAAAATAATAATTTTTTCTAAAGCATAAAACTTTTTTTAAAAATACGAAAGATTTTAAATTGGTAATTTTAAAAAGTCAATTTTTTAAAAACAAAATAATCAAATTTGGGAGTTATAATAAGAAATTTTTAAAATGATATTTTATACGGTTTATTTTAGAATAAAATGTTTATTTTTTTGAAAAAAAATTTAAAGTAAAATTTTAAAAAGTTGATATCACTGTTTTATTATTTATAATCATTTCTCATATCTAATTTCAATCATATCATATCTTATAATATTATTTTATAATTATTAATTTTTATTATATTAATATTTATTTTTTCGACCCGTGTAATACACGGGTTTACTAAAGCTAGTATAATACTAAAAGAGTAACTTAGGGGAACACTTGACATATTTCCAGGTCCTCTAAGTTTATTTTTTCCGCATCTCTCTCCTCTTAAATAATTATCTTAATAAAAAATATTAAATAATTTTAATTCTTTTTTAGATTAATATTTTAATAAATTAAAAAAGATGTCTTTCTATTAATGTTATTTCTAGAAAACAATTTTTCATACGATTAAATTTTTTTTTAAACATCTAACTTTTTTTAAAATATAAAATATTTTAAAATTAGTATTTTTAAAAAGTAATTTTTTTATAAACTTAAAATAATTAAAATTAGGATTTATAATAAAAAATTTAAAAAATAACATTTTTAATAGGGTTTGTTTTGAAAAAAATATCTAACTTTTTTTGAAAAGAAAGTTTAAAAATTGATATCGTTACTTTATTACTTATAGGTTATACTCATATGTAATTTTAATCATATCTTATTTTAAATTATCATTTTATACTTCATAAAATTTTATTATATTTAATATTTTATTTTTTAACCCGTATAATATACGGGTTTACTAAAATTAGTATTAAATAAATAATAATCAACAACTAATCAAAGATATTATGAAGATTTATAGCCCGATCCAACTCGATTCAATACTATATCTTTATATTTGATTACAGGATCAAATAATTCGAAATTGATCTAATTATTGCATATAACCTTTCAGTGTATATTATAAATCTTAATTTCTTCATACTAATATACTCACACCCACTCAATATCTAGCTCACGATTTGACCCGTCAAAAATATTCATTTTAAGTCTAAAAGAAGACAATTTTCTTTGACTGTATATTTCGCTATGACAATAAACAAAAAATAAGGTCAATCTCTGTCAAGTGTCGGTTTATACTTGAAAGAACCTATTTTTACGCATGATCAGCTTTATGACATCTTATCACAAGTTAAGAGTAAAGATGGATTGAAGCTTTTAGCTTTAGATAATAAGTGTAAACCTATTAATGTTACTACAAATGTAGTTTACAATGATGTTTTTGCTCATTCGTGACCTTATAATCAAAAGTTGTTATATCTTATTTAATATATAGCACACTTGATTTTATTTTTATTTTTATGTTATTTAATAATCAGCTCTTCACACTTCCGTGTAATACACGGTTAACTAAAGCTAGTGTTTATATATACTCTCAACTTTGAGTTTATTTTCCTAAAACGATCCCTTACTAACTGAGAGTTAACACCATTTGTTTTTTTGATGATGTGGACTACTTATATGTAGGGGCGTGAATTTCTGACACGACCCGAAAGCATGACACGAACCTAACATGAAATTTGTGGGTATGGGTTTACTATAAACGGGTTCGGGTCGAACCTATGAACCCGTTTAGCTAAACAGGTCGGGTTCAGGTTCAACTCAACAGGTTGGGGTTGACCTGTTTGACCCATTTTTTATTTTATTTTATTTTATATATTTTGTGTCACAAATTAATTTTCTTATGTGTTTATTTTGAAATTTAGAATTTAAAATAGAAATTGGCATAAGATTTCATCGTTAAAATATAATTGTTTTATATTAATTAGTATTTTTTGTTGTATAATAATAATTTTAAAGTATTAATATGTGAAAAAATATAAAAAATAAAACATTTGGGTCAATCGGGTCATGTTCGTGTCAACCCGTAAATTTTCGTGTCGTGTTCGGGTTCATGTAAAATTTTCGGGTTCAGGTTCGTGTAAAATTTTCGGGTTCGGGTCGGGTTGGACTTAACAACCCGAAAAACGACCCGTTTAGCATCCCTACTTATATGGCCAAAACACTAAGCAGAAAGTTGAAATCAATCATCAGGTCCGTCAATCTAAAACTTTTGCATCTTGAAATCCATCAATCTTTATCTTCTAATCTGAACCACTAGACTCGTTAAAGGTAGATTTCAATTAACGATGGAAGCTAGATACCGAAAAACGAACCTAATAGAGGTTGGGCGGCGACGAAGTTAAGACTATCTATAAATATTTTTTAAATTAAATTAATCTGATCAATAAATAAAAGTTTTGACATTTTTAAAATTCAATAACAGTATATCAAACGCATGTAAATCATTATTCCTGTTTCTTCGGTTATAATGATTGGTAATATTTTCCATGTTTTTTTATATATATTTTCTTATAGTAGGTTTATTATTGTTTTTGCGCCACATTTCATTCTGCCCCCAAACCGTGTTTCAACACTCCCAACTTTATCATCTGCAAAAGAAAAACCCCTCTTTCCCAAAAACCACATCGATCACATCAATATGGCAACAATCGGACACAATAATCTCAATGCAAATTGGTAAACTAAACTCCATCACCATCACCGTCACCATCACCATCACCATCACCATCACCATCAATCATCCCCTCTGATCCTCAATCTCTCAGTTTATTCACATCATGTCTGAAAACCTTCAAACTTCGATGATCTGCAGGTTTTTGCTTGGAGACATGGGAGCTGGTAAATCAAGTCTCGTTTTGCGGTTCGTCAAAGGCCAATTTCTAGAATTTCAGGTTTGTTTTTGATGATTTTAGCCTCTCCGTTTGACGTTGACTTTCTAGGGTTTGAGTTTGATGATAGGGTTGTTGATTTGGTTTGTATGGTGGTGTGTGGAAGGAATCGACGATTGGAGCGCGGCGTTTTTCTCGCAAACCCTAGCGGTGAATGATGCGACGGTGAAATTTGAGATCTGGGATACAGCGGGGCAAGAGAGGTATCATAGTTTGGCTCCTATGTACTACAGAGGCGCTGCGGCAGCGATTATTGTCTACGATATCACTAGCGCGGTACTGCGTTTATACGCGCTTGAGTTTATGCTTACCAGAATATTGGTTGTAACTAGTTGTTAGAGTTTATGAGATTGGATAGGAAGTAATGTTTTAGAATTTATAGAGCTGATTGCTGTTATTGTTTGATGTGGCTTTCTGAACTAGGATCTGACCTAGTTGTATTTGTTGATGCGATATAGATTGCTAAGTAAGAACTCTTGATCAAGTTTAAGGGATGGGGGTGTCTATGTTTTTGATCTTATGGAATCATGTTTGAGTACAATTGGGTTAACTGGGATGTAATTGGAATACATGGTGAAATTTTAATCTTTAGTTGTATGTTTTTCTAGTATCTAGCGACTTGCTAGTTTCCAGTTGTATTTATAAGATATTGGTGTTCCACAAGAAGTTATCGCCTATTAGTACTTTGAACATCTCTTACTACTATTTCACTATTTCAGTTTGGATTTTGACTCATTTGTGGCAGACAGTCCGAAATATAAATGGATTTTCACTTTTTGATGACTGCAATTAGGTTTCAATAGTCTTTAAGATATGTTCAAGTATTGTATGCTACTTGTTGAATGCTCAACCACCTAGATTGATTGTTTTAGGTTGTTAAAGTTAGTATATTTTATACCAAAACCTTAGTGGTACGCCATTGTCAAATTGGATTGTTTTTCTTTGTGAAGTTTTGTTTTTTTTGCTCTTTTTATGTGTTTGAAATTTGAATGCACTTGCTGTTTATTTGACTATTTTAGGATTCGTTTACACGAGCCAAAAAGTGGGTCCAAGAACTTCAAAAGCAAGGTGAACATCATTATTCTTGGTTTCATTAGGAAAGTCTAAAAGGGATTTCACTATGCGGATTCTTAGACCATGTCATATTTTATTGTGTGGCTGGTACAGGTAATCCTAACATGGTTATGGCACTTGCTGGCAACAAAGCTGATTTGGAAGAGAAGAGGAAAGTGACACCAGAAGTAGGCATCTCTTTACCCATTCTCACTTGTGTGAATTTCGCTCTTAGGTTGGTTCATGTTAGGAGATAGCATCAATACAAAGCCAGATATAATATAGAATGGCTGTTACCCCTCCATTGTTCTTGTCCTTACATATTGAAGTTTGAACTCAATTGACAACGTGACATGTTACTAGTTTGCTTTTTTAAAATGGCCAACTCATACACCCCTTATTGTACTCCTAACTCTACACCTTTGTCCACTGTTGGACTTGAACCCTCAACCATTTGGGATGAACACCTTCTTTAAACACCTTGATACCGCTATGCTACAAGCCCTTTTATACTAATCCGTTGTTAAGTGTAACAAACAAGCAGATACTTACTTGGACATTCTATTTCATTGTGCTTTATTCTATGTTTTCTAGACCCTCTTTTTTCTATTTTTAATGAACAAATATGACATGATATAAGATTCTCCCTGGAGCCTAAACTTGACATGTTGCTGGACATATCGAGATTATCTGTGTGCTTACTGTACATCATATTATGTGTGTTTAGTGGTGAGATTTCACTTTCTTTGAAGTTTGAATGGTAAGATAGCTTATATTTTGATAAAAATGGCCTCTAGTTGATGCGAAATTTTGTTTAAATTGTGCCATTAATCGACTTATAGCTGCTTTTAGCTTAAGCATGCAACGCTGCACCACACTATCAGACATAAGTCAAATAAAATTTCAACACTAGGCATATCATGCAATTTAATAATAACAAAATTTTTTTACTAACCATGTGCCTAACTGCCTAAAACACTAATTATCTTCTACAATTCAATTAAAGTACACCTTTTAGACCAAGTCTATTGTAGCTATTTTCATGATGTTTACATTAAGAGTGTGTAGATTGAGTTGCAAATTAGTCAGCTATTAACATGTATCATATGGATTGAGTTGCATACTAGTCATATTTTAACATGCTTAAATTACCATGCAGGAGGCTCGTGCATATGCGGATGAGAACAGTCTTTTCTTCATGGAGACATCTGCCAAAACTGCTGCTAATGTTAATGACATATTTCATGAAATAGGTATGCGTACTTTTTTGTTTGGAAGCTTTGCATACTTGCAACTTTTACTTTATAATTCTCAATTCTAGCACCATATCTACAAAACAAAACATTATTTTAGGTATTGTTTTGGTAAAGGTCAATCTGTTTGGTCATAGCTTAGCATCCATCCTCCATAACACATTTGTGACAAGGGCTGTTCATGGCCTGGTTCAGGTTTTTTATGAAAAACCTGGGCAAAACTACCAACTATTGTTTCGGGAAACGACAAACCTTGGCGGCGTTGTCCCTACCTGCGTGTCTTAGTTTGTAGTTGTATTTTCTAAAAATTTTAGTTTTCATTAAAGTTCTAAGTGATAAAGATTGTTCACAAATATAATACATACACATAACTCATTCTGAAAATATAAAAAAATTAAATAATATAGGTTAAGCGTTCGGTTTGGTTTATCTGGCCAGTCCCTACCACCCGATGACTTGCTTTGATTTGTGTGGGTCGATTGGTTTCAACGGTTTATGAACACCCCAAAGCGGTGACCCTTTTAACTACTCTTGTATTGATTTCTATCATATTATCTGATATGAGATTGCTGTACTGATTTTAAACAGCCAAGAGACTCCCTAGAGCTCAACCTACTCAGAACCCAGCTGGTATGGTTCTTGTGGACAGACCTGCTGAAGGAGCTCGTGCTGCATCATGCTGTTCATAAGTAATGTCTTCTCGATCATGCTGAAATAGTATGAACTTTGTTTTTATTAATCAATAAAACGGTAACACAGCAGTTGGTTGGTTATGGTGATTTTTGATTTAGTACACCGACTCTTGCCTTTGAATGAATAAACATTAAATAACTTATATATACTTTGGTTGACATGGGTCTAATGATAACTAAACCCTGATGGCAGGTATGTTTTCAACTGTAACTATGATACACAGGTGGAAGCAGCCTACAGTTACGTGGAATCTGGGCATTCTCTATTACCTGATAAAGATTGTTAATTTGTGACGTGTTTGGTGGCATTTGTTGTTTGAACTTGTAAATGATGTGAAAATGACGTGTATGAGCAATTCTTGTTATAAAGATGGTATTATGTTGATGCTCTAACAGATGGTGAGTTGTATGTCATTTGCCCTGCCTGCGGGTCGGGCCATCTTGTATAAGATGTCAGCATACCACCCTAGACAAATCAATAGAACATGTTAGCTGTTCTAAAAAGGTTTAACGTGTGCCCCAAAACTCCAACATTATCTGATAATGAGGGTGCTTGCTCAGTTTGAGAATCAAACAGTAAGGGTAGAGGGGTACTCATGTCATGCCCATAACACTATATCATAAACCACTAGTCAAATGTTGTCATGTTAGACATTCAAATTTGGTGGCGGTGGTGGGCACACAATGCCACATGAAATTAGCTGTTAAGGGGTTGATTTGTTGAAGAGAAGGCATGGCGAGTGGGTGCATGAAATGCACACCATGCAGCGTGAAAAAGGGGTGGTGGCGATGGTGCCGGGCGGCTCCGAGGCATGCCGTTGGCTCACGACACATACTCCCCTTCCACCCTAATATATCCGAGATGCTAACATTGTTGCAGGAGTTATTATACTGCATAATGCTTTGCGCTTTTCCTATAACGTGTGTATGTAGCAGATTAACGGATCTTATCATCTTATACCATATGTATAAAATTCTTCTGACATGAAAATATACATATATAATGCTCTAGACTTTAGAAACAAGTAAAATATAGATGTCGATCAGCCCCATTTTCAAGCCAGAAATATGCATACGGGCAACACAAATTTGACAAATACAGCTGGAGAAATCAAATTGAGGCTGCATCTTTATCAACAGGGCATGAGAAACAAAAATCATAGTTCTTTGAGATCAAAAACACAAATCAGATACATCATTACACAGTTGCAAGTATGCAACAAACAAAGATATGTACTCTAACCAATAGATCAATCATGTTGAAGCAACTGTAGCATTGTTCGGCAGAGAGTAAGCACTTCTGCGATGAACACCTAGTCTCCCACGTCCTATTCCATTCCTCGGATACTCACTGCTTCTCTCAACCTCTGTATCTCCAGCATCCGACCTCAATTTAGAAGTCCAGCAATCTGTCGAATCACCTGAATTTGGCTCCCAAGAAGACGACATCCAACTCAGTTGCTGAATACCCGCAAAGCTATTGCTCCCTGATGATTCCTGCTCTTCGGTATCTGCATCACCACCCCTTCTCACAGTCACATACTTGTGCAGACTTAGCCCCATCAGATCATCATGAACCACCTTCTCAGACTCCACAAGATCGTCTTTCTTGGATTGTCGATCATTGAAGCTGGTGGCGGATTTCATGTCAGCTGCACCTTCAAGAACCGAGCACCCCTTGCTGACACTACCCGGGAGGGTGGGGTTCTGGTGGTGGAAATTTTGAATGTCTTCGAGTAATAGACTAGCATACGATGATGGGTTAGGTTAGGGTTTGGTTCGGTTGATTAATGTTTCGGGTTGACGTCTAGCTCTCGAGATAGCCGTGAAGACTGGGTCCTCGACACAATCTGATTATGTTTCTGATTATCAGCAGAGGTTTTAGTCTCATCTAGCATTTGGGTGTCTTTAGCTACACTGTTCTTAACATTGTAACTTTTGCTATTCATCATCTTCTCACCATTTGGTTTCTGCAAACAAGAAACCTTTAAACATATGCAAATTTGAAATCAGACCCTATCAACAACTGATCAATAACTGTAAACATCTTACTTTGCTTCCTAGCTGCTCAGATCCAACCACATTGGTGTCGATCTCACCCAACGGGTTCCTCCGGGAGCCGCCTGCTACCACCGCCTCACCGGTGTTCCGCTTCACTTGAACCCTCTTCACTCCCCCAGCAACTACCTCTACACCACCACCATTGTTGCTCTTATCAGTTGCAGGTACAGAAACCATCTTCCCAGGCCGATTGCCACCACCACCGCCACCGGCGGCGAAGGTGGCGTTACAATTGGGTGATTCCGAACTCCGATTTGGGGATCTACTAACTCTCCGACCACCGTTCCCACTCCCTCTTTCTTTGCTGCCGGATCTTTGTTGCAGTGGATCTCGTTCTCTGCTTCTTCTTCTTGAAGGAGATGAGGAAACCCTACGCTCCCGTTGCTGTCGCCGGTGATGCTGACGTTCATCACCGTCGACCACCACCACCACTTCATCATCATCATTCTTCGAACCCATTTCCAAATCAAAATCAAAGCTCCTCTTCGACCCCGAATACCTCCGGCCACGCGTCGGCGTTTCACCACCGGCCGGTTTCACGCCGGAGGAGCTCCGGCTAAGCCTACCACACTGTATAAGAATCGCATCCACTTCTTCCTCCGTACAACTAGAGGCTCTCACCGTCGTCACGCCGCCGGCTCCGGCGGAGATGCTCGTCGCCGATTGGGAAATCTCCGTTTTAGGGTTAGAATTGGGGATTTTCTTCTGGTCGATCGATTTACGGATTTCTTGATCTGGGTGTCTATCAACTTCATTACTCTTTCGAGGGTTGATCTCAAAAACATCTTTTTTCTGAGCTTGTTGTTCTGCATCTGAAGCAACAACGGCGATGGAAGTGTTGTTGTTGTTGTTGTTCTCCTGCTGATGTGGGTTATGTTTGATTTTGATTTCTGGTGGGGTGGGTGTAGAGGTGATTGTGTTATTGGTCTTGCTGCAACAAGCACCCATTTTTGGTTCAGATTGGTAAGAATGATGGAGATGAAAGAGGGATAATTAGGGTTCAAATTGCAATTGCATAGTAGTGTGTTTTGAAATAAAAGCAAAGATTTGAAATTTTGGAGTTTGAATGTGGATAAGTAGCCGTTGTAAAATGGACTTTGTTGAAGGGTGGCATGTGCAACTTTATAGGAACTTTTAAAGGTTGAGACATAATTTTATAGTTTCAAAAAATTATGTTTTTTATCGACAAACCCAATTTTTTACTTTACACCTATTTATTTTTAAAAACATTAACACGTATACTCCTTTCCCTCAAAATTTTAAGACTTAGCCACCACCATCACTGGTGAACACCACCAAATCAACTGGTGCCCTTCTCATATCAGCGACGACCTGCACCACCATACTTCGTCTCCCCTACCCGTCTCCCTCAACGACCAATAACACCATCACCATCACAGACGCACCACCACCACCGCACTAAATAGGAAACCACCACAACACCATCGCACTAAACCGGAAACCACCACCGCACCACTGCACTAAACGAGAAACCACCACCGCGCACACCTAACAAGCAGCCACGACACCTCTTTTTTAAAGTCGCACCACCGCATCCAACCGAGAACCAGCTCACCTGCGTTTTCCAGCCACACCATAACACCCAACCGCAACCACCGCAACTCTGTTTTCCAGTCGCATCCAACGACAGCCACCTCACCGGTGTTCGCGATGGTCGATAAAGGGGGAGAGAATTTGACCCGTTTTCATAGTGTGTTGGTGGTGCAATAGTGGTTCCATGGTACTTTGCAAATAAAGAACGCGATGACGGTGTGACGGTGGTAATCGATTTTCCGACAAGGTGGTGGCAGTGGTCATTGGAGCTTAAGGGAACAGGGGGGATGGGTAACATCCGAAATTTTACCGCATAAAAGAAAGAAAAAAAAGTATCATGAAGAAAACAAAAAGGAACCAAAATTGAAGGGTGCTATGTGTAAATAGTACAAAAAAGTCAAATTTTATTATATTAAAGGGGCATGGCCGCCCATATTGTTCCTGCTGCTGCTGTTCGACCGAAACAAGAAGAAAAGAAGAGCTGAGACCTTGTTTCTCTCGTTTTGTGAAGAAGAAGATGCTGTGTTTTCTCGAAGGTGAGTGTTTTTGTGTTAATTGGTTCGGTTTTGATAAGGTTTCCATCCTTATAACCGATTTTTAAGTGCTCTTTGTGTTTGGGTGTTTGTTTTTGCTTGTTCTAGGTGTTTGAACTCTTGTGCACACAAGTTTGGAGGAGTATTACTTGTTTGCTGTAATAGGTGAGTTCTAGACCCCGTTTTATATGTGTTTTAAACAAGTTTGGGGCTGAAAATGCATTTAAAGGGTTTTTCACAATTATTTCTTGTAACCGTATGTTTATGTATGCATATGCTTTTGTTTTATGCTTGTTTATGTGTTGTGGTTGCTTAAAATGTTAAGTTTATGCTTAGAACAGGTGCAAATGCAGATCTGGGATAATTTAGATTCTGAAAAAAATACATAACAGGTGGTCATGCGCCCAAACAGGGCCCATGCGCCTGCGGTTTAGGCTTAGAAATGCCTAAGTACAGGTCATGCGCCCAAACAGGTTCATGCGCCTGGAATTTTGCCTTAAAAATTTTTAAGTAGGGCTCATGCGCCCCAATAGTGTCCATGCGCCCAACCCTTTTGTTCAGGCGCCTAAGTCCTAGTCATGCGCCTGAACAGTTCATGCGCCCAGAAATGTAAGCTAAAATGCATGTGTAGGATTCATGCACCCGAATAGTGTTAATGCGCCTAAGCAGGGCTCATACGCCTGCATAGTGCCCATGCGCCTAAACACTTAGAAATTTTCTGGAATTTTGGGAAATTAGAATTTTAGTGTTTGACCCTGGTTTGACTTGGTGTTATTATTTGACTATTTTATCTATGTTTTGGGCCATTCTTGTGTTCCTTATTATTATACTATTACGTGACTTTACGTGGTGTGATTTTATTCGTATCCGTAAAGTATTATCATTAAAGAAAGTGGAAAGATCAATGATAATGAAAAGTGGAACATAAAGAATGAAAGAAAGTCTTGCAAGCAAATTCACATGAGGTCCATAACCATTAGATTGTTAGCTCAACTGTGTGTGGTTTAGCTAACCCGTTGGATGCACACAGGGTCAATCTTTGAGATTGAGGGGACCTTTGTTGCTGCCCCGGTACTGGAGTCAGCTTGTGCACTAGTTTGGGGTCTATTTGTAGACCTCGGCCCAGTACCAGTTTTATGTGCATTATTCGGGGGCATAACACATTGGTCTGGATTAAGTGAAAGATTAAAATAAAAGTTCGAAATGAATGATGATGGAAATGGTAAAAGAAGATAATGGATGTTATCTAACTGTACGTATGATGTGTGATCATGTACGAAAGAAATAAATATTATTTTAAAAGGGTATTTTTATATACAAATCTTACAAGGTATTTTAATGTTTTTTTTAACTAGAGCTCACTTAGCAACGCTGACTTTTATGCATTTTCAGTTGGCAGGTAATTTTGCTGGGGATGGCACATGGGGAGGCTACTCGTCAGGGCTAGACTGGCATCCGTTCACCCTTAATATCATTGTTGTTTTGTAATGCAAATAATATGGGCTTTTGTAACTGATAATAATCAACGATGTATTGATTAGCAACAATCTTTATTAATGACGGGTGGCTTTTGATATTGACTCCGCTGCATTGATTCGTAGACTATATAATGTTTTTATATATATTTTGCTATGATTGACCAACTGTGAGGTCAACGGGAACGGGGTCTTACAGGATGAATTGGGGGTGGGTGGGTGGGGGGGGGGGGGTTAAGGACTAGAGGTGGGGTCATATTTTTTATATTTTTAATCTAAGAGGGTAATTGAGTCATTTCACATGTACTTAACAGTCAAATTTTAAAGTCCCTGGTAAACCGCTGTACATTTTTACTTAAAAAAAGTAATTTGTTACGTTTTTATTTTTATGTAAGTGTCGATATAAATTCGAGCTCGTCTACGTTTTGATTTAAATTTAGTTCAGCAACGAGTCGGGTAAAGAATAAAACGTTTTGTGCTTTTTCTAATATATGCTTCGAGATAGTCTACGTTTTGGTGTAAACTTTGTTAAGAAATGAGTCGGGTCAAATTTAAAACGTCCTCGTGCTTATTTTTATGTACGCTTTGCGTTGGTCTATGTTTCGATGTAAATTTTATTTGGAAATGCGTCGGGTCAAATATAATATGTTTTCATTCAACGATAAAAAACCGAGTTGGTCTACGTTTCGACATAAATTTAGTTCGAAAACGAGGCGAGACGATTGTAATCTATACTTTATCACGGCAAATACGGCGTTGCTGCAAGTGCTTTTTTATTTACGTTTTGTGTTGGTCTATGTTTCGAGATAAATTGTATTTGAAAAAGATACGATTTAAATATAATATGTTTTCATTCAACGATATAAATTCGAGCTACTCTATATTTTGACATAAATTTAGTTTGGAATGAGTCGGGTCGAATATAGTTTATACTTTACCATGTCGTGTGCGATGCCGTGGCAACGTACTCCGGGTGAAAAGATAGTTTAAACTTATAATCTAAACTTATAATTGATTAAAAGGATATCATTTTACCATCAAAATGTATACATAAAAATTAAAATATTATGTGACAATTTTGTATTGTTTATATTAAAAGATATCATGTGTTCTTTTAGATTTTAGACAAATCTATATATTAAATTGTTAAATATCTGATTTATTTATTTCTTTTGCAATTTATTCTGATTTGTTTATTAGATTAATGGTCGTATTCATGTCAAATCGTATCTCATTCATGTTCATCTAGGGCTGTAAAGGAGGGCGTAGGATCGACTTGTTTAATAATCAAGCTGAGCCGACTCACCATGAGAAATTAATTTTGTTACTTTTTACACCTTTATATATATAACGACAAAATATAATAGTTTATAGATTTGTTTATCTTAATCACGTTGAAACAATGACATGAGATTAATATTCATAAAAAATATCTACTCTATATTTTTATACTAAAGTTTTTATTAGAACATGTCAAATTGATCATAAGTCTATGATCTATTTAAATTCTTAAATTTGGTTTCTAGTTTATAAATATTATTATAACTTAACTTTTAATTTAAAGAGCCAACTAACGTGCAAGCTACAAGCTGAACTGCCTTGGCTCGGGCTCTGCTCGTTCACAAACTGAATCAATTTCAAGCGAGCTATTTTTGAACGAATTACAAGTCGCTAACTTTTTAAACAACTCTAGATTTACCGTTCTAACTCGATTTTCACATTTGTATCAAATTTTTGGTTTGACCGGTTGATCAACGCATCTATTGAGAGACAAGTGATATTTCTGCCACAAATCAATGATTCAATGAACTTTTGTTGGATTAATCCAAAACTTTGTAGCACCTTTTAGGTGGTGTTTGTTTTTTATGAGAAGTACTTGTAAGGACTCGTTCCCGGAGACCCCACAGTTGGTCATTCATAGCATCATTTATTATAAAAACTCATTTAAAATATATAAACATAAGAAAATATTGCAGCGGAAGAATTATCAAAACAATTTCATGCATTTATAGTTACTTTTGCCAAGTATTACATCGTTGATTAAAATCACAAAAGAGTACTTAGTTGTATTACAAAACAACAACATTATTCTTGCATGAGATGGATGCCAGTCTTTGCTTGCCAAGTAGCTTCAACTCCGTGCCACCCTCGGCAACCACATTATCTGTCAACTGAAAATGCATATAAAAAGTCAGCGTTGCTGAGTGAGTTCTAGTTTAATAATATAGAAAAATATACTTTTGTAAACTTCACTTAGTGATCATTCATCATCATACATAATCAATCATTAAGAGATTCTTATCTTTCTTTCTTTCATTATCTTTCACTTTCATTGTCTAGGTTTGCACAAAGCAAGAGCCTATATGGTTGGTTGGCAACAAATGCCGAACCCCTATCGGCAAACTATTTTTTGGTAGCTAACCCATTCGACAGTTGACCCACACTGCTAGGCACGAAGCCTGCTCATGAATACGGGTCCCATTGGTTTGGTCAATCCCCAGGATTAGACCCCAGATGTGCATCCTGAATCAGTCACACATCGGTTGAGCTAACGACAACAAAGTTGTGCACCTCATTCCATTGTTCTTGCAAGACTTTCCATTGTTTATAAGGGTCCGGGGTAACATTCATTAAGTTCCACTGTCATCTTTTATTTCTTTGTGTCCACTTGGTTATGAATAATACTTTTAAATTATTCACTGTTTTAATAATCACATATCATGAAGTATAAATAAGACTATCCATAACAAGCAGCCCATAAGAAGAGAATCAAACATTAAAAACATTAAACAAGCATAATCTTTCTTTATTCATCAGTACTTATCACTTAAATTCTATTCTCAAAATTTCAGAATTGTTCTAAGTCCTAAAAAAAATGCGGATGAACAATACTAATGCGGATGAACAAATACGGATGAGCATAAATAAATGTGGATGAACTATAGTAAATGCGGATGAAGTCTTCAGAAAAATATTCTAAGTGTCCAAAGAAATGCTGATGAGCATAACAAATGCGGATGAACTGTAGCAAATGCGGATGAAACTGTAGCAAATGCGGATGAAGTCTTCAGAAAAATATTCTAAGTGTCCAAAGAAATGCTGGTAGAACTAATGCGGATGAGCATAAACAAATCGGATGAACTGTAGCAAATGCGGATGAAACTGTAGCAAATGTGGATGAACACTTAATAAATGCGGATGAACACTTAACAAATGAGGATGAACAAGTCCAGTACCTGTGATGCAACTTATGAAATTTTCCAGTCCTAAACATCATCTTAACATAAACTTAGCTTAGATCTATCATGTCAAATACTTAAAACAGAGCTTACAACTACACAACATCAAAGAAGGCATATAAAAACACACACATCACATACACATCAGATGTAAAAATGTAGAAAACTCATGCTTTGGTTGTAAAAATTTAGTTAATATGCATTTCAGCCCCAAACTAGTTTAAAACAATTAAAATAGGGAAATCTAGAACTCACCTCTAACTGCTTTCGAGTAAACTCCTCCAAACCTGAGAGCAACCTAGAGTTCTAGCACCTAACACACCGAAACAAGCAGCCAACACAAGAAACACGTAAGAATCGGTCCAGCAACTCGAACACAGGTGAAAACCGAGCAGAAAACACAAGAAAACCTCACCTACAAGCAGTTCTTCCTCCTCTCGCTCTCTTGAAACCAATTGCAGCTTCTTCTTTCTTCTGCAGCCGAGAGCAAGATCTGTAAAAGAAAGGGTGTGGGCTGCCATGCTCCTTTTAAATCCCATAATAGGCAAGTTTGCCACTTGCACAACTTTAACCCTTGACTTGGGATATTTCACCTTCTTTCTTTTTGCTCTTCTTTTCTTTTCCTTTTATTAAATTTTCGGGTGTTACAAGTCTACCCCCTTTATAAAGGTTTCGTCCCCGAAACCTGTCACTCCTCGAACAGCTGTGGTTAATGCTGCCTCATCTCTTCCTCAGTTTCCCACGTAGACCTGGATCCTTTCCTGTGCCTCCCCTGTATTCGCACCAGTGGAACCACTTTATTCCGCATCCTCTTCTCTTTCTGTTGATGACGGCCACTGGCTGCTCCATATGATTGAGCCGTTCCTCCACCTTGATGTCCTCGAGTGGCACAATCATATCCTCGTCGGCTAAGCACTTTCTCAATTGAGATACATGGAACGTCGGATGAATTCCACTTAACTTATCGGGTAGCTCTAACTTGTAAGCCACCTCTCCAACTCGAGCAATGATTTGGACAGGCCCTATATACTTCGGGCTTAGCTTTCCTCGCTTCCTGAACCGGATGATCCCTTTCTAAGGTGAAACCTTCCACATAACTCTATCGCCCAGCTTGAATTCAATCAGTCTATGTCTCTTGCCGACATACGATTTCTATTTATCCTTTGCTGCTTCCATAAAGGCCTTTATCTTCTCCAACTTTCCGGTCATAGCCTCGATCACCTCAATGCTCTCCAACTCCTTCTGCCTGAAGTCACCCCAACATACACTTCCTATCATATTCTACATATTAAGGAGGTATATACCAATGCTGGCAGGATATCCGTTGTTATATGAGAACTCGGCTCACGGTAAGTGTTCGTCCCAATTTCCACCAAGGTCGATGACGTATGCTCGTAGCATATCCTCCAGTATCCGAATCGTCATTTCTGACGACCATCCGTCTAGGGATGATAAGCCGTTCTAGTATGTAGCTTCGTCCCCCTCGTATTCATGGAATATCTTCTAAAACTTAGATGTAAACCACGTGTCACGATTAGACACTATAGAAACCGGTATACCATAACGAGTCATAATCTCTTTGATGAACAGATCCGCTAATCTCTCAGATGAATACATCTCATAGATCGGTAGAAAGTGAGCACTTTTTGTCAGGCGGTCAACTATCACCCATATAACCTTCTCATCCTTACGGGTCGACTTAGTCAATGGTGAAGATATCTTGGAGAAGTATTGGATGAATCTTCCGTAGTAGCTTGCCAAACCCAAGAAACCACGAATCTCAGATGACATCTTTGGAGACTTCCATTGCATCACCGTCTCAACCTTCGCCGGGTCCTCCATGATCCCTTCAGGATTAACCACATGACCCAGAAACTGAACTTCACGTAACCAGAATGCAAACTTGGAGAACTTGGCGTACAGCTTCTCCCTTCTAAGCATCTCCAGCACCTCCCGAATATGTCTGGCATGCTTTTCTTTGCTCTTCAATACATTAGGATGTCATCGATAAACACAATCACTAATTTATCTAGCATTGGCTGACACGCCCGATTCATCAGGTTCATAAAGCAGCTGGCGTGTTGGTTAACCAAAGACATAACGAGAAACTCGTAGTGTCCGTAGCGCTTACAAATGCTGTTTTGGGAATATCCTGCTCCCTCACCTTTAGTTGGTGGTAACCAATCGGAGATCTATTCTCGAGAACCAACTGGCACCTTGAAGCTTATCAAACAGGTCATCAATCCTCGGTAACGGATACCGATTCTTCACAGTCAGCTTATCCAGCTCACGGTAGTCGATGCACACCCTCATGCTATCGCCCTTCTTCTTTGCAAACAAGATCGGAGCACCCCAAGGAGAGATACTCAGTCGGATGAACCCATTATCTAGCAACTCTACAACTGGACCATCATTTCCTTCATCTCGGTGGGAGCTAGTCGATACGGTGCCTTGGCAACAGGTTGGGCACCAGGTATCAAATCGATCTGGAAATCGATCTTGCGGTCTGATGGCACACCTAGTAGATCCTCCGGGAATACGTCTGGGAAGTCACACACGACTGGTACGTCTGACAATCGTGGTACTGACACATCCACATCTTTCACATAGCCAGGTAGGCACTACATCCACGTCTCATGCACTTCTCGGCCACCACCATTGAAATTACCTTCGGAACCGTACTGAGCCTATCGCCGTAAATCGTCACCGAACTCCTATCACGTGCGGTCAATCGAATCATCTTCTTGCGACACACAATATTTGCCTCATAAGCTGCTAGCCAATCCATCCCTAAAACCACATCGAATCCTCCTAGGGGCATCACGAATAATTTAGCAGAGAACCTATGGCCTTCCAACTCTATGCCACAGTCTTCTACCATAACAGAAATCCTGATTGACTTACCAATTACAGTTTCTACATCGAAGGGCTCATCAATCTTCCTACTCCTAGCGGGCAACTTATCACAGAAGGCAGCAAAATAAAACTCCTACTAGCACCAGAATGAAAAGCATAGAGGCACAAGTTCGGTTTGCTAGAAATGTACCTGTCACCGCGTTGGGGTCCACCCTAGCCTCCACCTAAGTTATAGCAAATGATCTGGCCTTCGCCCTTCGCCCGCCTTCTCAGTCCCTTTCTTCGCCGCGGAGCTCTCAGCCCTCGGCTTCTTGCAGTCCTTGCTCAAATGCCCCTTCTTGCCACAGTTGTAACATTTCACCACACGACAACTCCTTGCCATGTGGCCCTCCTTCCCACACTGAAAGCAGGTGTTCGATCCCTACCTACATTCTCCTACATGCACTTCTCGCACACCTTCACTCCTATCTCGGTTGCAGCCACCTTGCGTCCCTATACCTTCACCCTTTTGCCCTTGGGAGGTTAACCGCCACTACCAGCATGTTTTCTACTCCAGTTCTCTCCCTCCTCTCATCTTTCCTTACAACCCTAATGACCCCAGTCACCACAGACGGCAAAATCGTGTGCATGACTTGGTGAACTCCCTCAGCTACAGCCTCCTTCACTATGGTCATCAGGTTAACACTCTTATCACTACCTCCATGGTAATGAAACTCAGGCTCTTTATGAGCCACTTCAGCAGTCCTATCCCCGTTCCTCGTGACACGTGGTCCAACACCACGTCCACCGCGACCTCCACCTCTAGAAGCCCCCGAAGATCGACCACCACCCATCCTCTAAACACTATAAGATTCAAACACCAACACAGTCATTCAAGGTAATAGCTCCGATTATGTCAAGTATCGTAAGTCCCTAATTACAGTGGTCAGTTGTGATTAGCCACTTACTTTACTCTTCATCCCCCAAGCAGTCCCTATCCAGACTACATCAGTATCCAAATCTACTAAGCACATAAATCAAATAGCACACGCATGTAATACCAGTTAACTTTATGAAAAATTACCTGATGGCAAGTAGCTACTTGGGCTGGCATCCCTCCATTCGGTCCCATTCCCAGTTTAAGTTTAGGTTTTGAAAATAATTTACCCAATTCTTTTAAACTTTGGCTCTGATACCAACTCGTAAGGCCCCGTTCCTGGAGACCCCACAGTTGGTCATTCATAGCATCATTCATTATAAAAACTCATTTAAAATATATAAACATAAGAAAATATTGCAACGGAAGAATTATCAAAACCATTTTATGCATTATAGTTACTTTTGCCAAGTATTACATCGTTGATTAAAATCACAAAAGAGTACTTAGTTGTATTACAACACAACAACATTATTCTTGCATGAGATGGATGTTAGTCTTTGCTTGCCTAGTAGCTTCAACTCCGTGCCACCCTCAGCAACCATATTACCTGACAACTGAAAATGCATATAAAAAGTCAACGTTACTGAGTGAGTTCTAGTTTAATAATATAGAAAAATATACTTTTGTAAACTTCACTTGGTGATCATTCATCATCATACATAATCAATCATTAAGAGATTCTTATCTTTTTTTCTTTCATTATCTTTCACTTTCATTGTCTAGGTTTGCACAAAGCAAGAGCCTATATGGTTGGTTGGCAACAAATGCCGAACCCCTGTCGGCAAATGATTTTTTGGTAGCTAACCCATTCGACAGTTGACCCACATTTCTAGGCACGAAGCTTGCTCATGAATACGGGTCCCATTGGTTTGGTCAATCCCCAGGATTAGACCCCAGATGTGCATCCTGAATCAGTAACACATCAGTTGACCTAATGACAACAAGGTCGTGCACCTCATTCCATTGTGCTTGCAAGGCTTTCCATTGTTTATAAGGGCCCGGGGTAACATTCATTAAGTTCCACTATCCTCTTTTATTTTTTTGTGTCCACTTGGTTATGAATAATACTTTTAAATTATTTACTATTTTAATAATCACATATCATAATATCATAAAGTATTAATAAGATTATCCATAACAAGCAGCCCATAAGAAGAGAATCAAACATTAGAAACATTAAACAAGCATAATCTTTCTTATTCATCAGTCCTTATCACTTAAATTCTATTCCCAAAATTTCAGAATAATTCTAAATCCCCAAAGAAATGTGGATGAACAATATTAATGCGGATGAACAGATGCGGATGAGCATAAACAAATGCGGATGAACGGTAGCAAATGCGGATGAAACTGTAGCAAATGCGGATGAAGTCTTCAGAAAAATATTCTAAGTTTCCAAAGAAATGCTGGTAGAACAAATGCGAATGAGAGTAAACAAATGCGGATGAACTGTAGCAAATGCGGATGAAACTGTAGCAAATGCGGATGAAGTCTTCAGAAAAATATTCCAAGTGTCCAAAGAAATGCTGGTAGAACAAATGCGGATGAGCATAAACAAATGCGGATGAACTATAGCAAATGCGGATGAAACTGTAGCAAATGCGGATCAACACTAACAAATACGTTTGAACACTTAACAAATGCTGATGAACAAGTCCAGTACTTATGATGCAACTTATGAAATTTTCCAGTCCCAAACATCATCTTAACATGAACTTAACTTAGATCTATCATGTCAAATACTTAAAGCAGAGCTTACAACTACACAACATCAAAGAAAGCATATAAAAAACACACACATCGCATACACATCAGATGTAAAAACGTAGAAAACTCATGCTTCGGTTGTAAAAATTCAGTTAATATGAATTTCAGCCCCAAACTAGTTTAAAACAAGTAAAATAGGGGAATCTATAACTCACCTCTAACTGCTTTCAAGTAAAACTCTTCCAAACCCGAGAGCAACCTGGAGTTCTAGCACCTAACATAGGGAAACAAGCAGCCAACACAAGAAACACGTAAGAATCGGTCCAGCAGATCGAACACAACTGAAAATCGAGTAGAAAACACAAGAAAACCTCACCTACAAGCAGCTATTCTTTCTCTCTCTCTCTAGAAATGATTGCAGCTTCTTCTTTCTTCAGTAGCCGAGAGTAAGATCTGTAAAAGAAGAGGTGTGGGCTGCCATGCTCCTTTTAAATCCCATAATTGGCAAGTTTGCCACTTGCACAACTTTAACCCCTTGACTTGGGATATTTCACCTTTCTTTCTTTTTACTCTTCTTTTTTTTTCCTTTTAGTAAATTTCCAGGTGTTACAGTACTTCCTGACCTCTTTTGTCTGCGCCGCGCAGACGTTAAGGTCTACAGACAGTTTGTTTTCTGGTAAAAAAGGTCTTCCCGTGGTCTGCATGAGGTAGACATAGATCATTCACTTCTGCAATCTTCTAACCTCTTCTCATTCTTCACCATCAACTTCGACCCAAACCTCCTCCCCCCCCCCTTTGTGACACCCGGATATTTAAAAAGAAGAAAAGAAGAGAAAAGAGAAGTATAAAGAAAGAAAGGTGAAATAACTCAAGTTGAGGGTTAAAGTTATTCAAGAGCCAAACTTTAATATTACTATGTTTAAAAGGTGGGCATGGCCGCCCACTCTTCTTGCTCTCACCAACTGCTCGACTGCAAAAGAAGAAAAGCAGAGCTTCCTTCTGTTTCTTGAGAGAAGAAGAAAAAGATCATCTAAAAGGTAAGATTTTGTGTGTTTGTTCAGTTTCAGCTGGGTTTTCAGCTTGTAGACCGAGTCTTTAGTGTTTCTATGTCTTCGGTTGGGTGTTTTTGGTGTGTTTAGGTGTTGAACTCCAAGTGCTCTCGAGTTTAGAGGAGTTTACTCGAAGGCTGCTGTAGGTGAGTTCTAGAACCCCAAATTTCTGTTTTTAAACTTGTTTTGGGGCTGGAAATGTAGGTAAACTATTATTTTGCAACTTTCAGTATGTAACCGTATGTATTACCCTCTTTTTATATGGGTATGTGTGTTTGTGTATGTTTGACTGAATTATGTGGTTGTATGCTTGTTTTATGAGCTTAGTATGCTAGATTTAGGCTAGGATTATGTAAGGATGATGATCGGGAACTGAAAATTTGCATAAGTTAGAACTGGTATAGTGCCCATGCGCCCAAACTGCCCATACGCCTAAGTTTCCCATGCGCCAAGTACTCATGCGCCTGCATAGTACGAATGCGCATTCATAGTTCCCATGCGCCTAAGTTTTTTGTCTATACGCCTAAGTGTTGCTCATGCGCCTAAGTTTCCCATGCGCCCAAGTACTTATGCGCCTGCATAGTGCTCATGCGCCTACATAGTATCATGGCCTGTATAGTACCCATGCGCCTAAGTTTTTCCCATGCGCCCAAGTGTTCCCATGCGCCCAAGTGTTCCCATGCGCCCAACTGTCCGTGCGCCTGCATAGTGCCCATACGCCTACATAGTGCTCATACGCCCAAGTTGCCTTAGAATATTTTTGAAATTTAGGAAAAATAGAAAATTTATGATTAAGCTCTGAAATGTTTTGGAGGTTATGTTTGCTCATGTTATGCATGTTTGTGGCCTGTTATTGATGTTCCTTATTACGTATTATTACGTGACTTTATGTGGTGTGTTAATGCCCTTGTACGTAAAGTATTATCATAAAAGAAGCGAAAGATTAAAGATAATGAAAAGTGGAACACAACGAATGAATGAAAGTCTTGCAAGCAAATTTAAAGAGGTTCACAACTCAATGAAGAGTTGTTAGCTCAACTGTGTGCAATGTAGCATGCGATCTTGGCTAACCCATGAGGGTGTACACACAGGGGGGTCAGTCTTGGTGACTGATCCATACGTGCGAAATGGGATCCTTATCGCTTAACCCCAAGACTGAGGGGGCTTCGTGCCTAATGATGGGGTATAGCTTATGACAGGATCTAAATAGAAGTGAAAGATAATGAAAAAGTGCGAAATGAACGATTATGAACGATGATAAAAGATAATAATGATATTATCAAGATGTAGGTATGTTGTGTGATCACAAACAAAAGTAAAGGAAATGTTTTTACTAAAGGTAAAGTATTTTATATATAAAACTAGAAACTCACTCAGCAACGCTGACGTTTTATGCATTTTCAGTTGGCAGATAGTTTGTTGCTGAGGATGGCATGAGGGTGAAGCTACTTGGCTGACAAGACTGGCATCCATCTCATGTAATAATAATGATGTTGTTTTGTAGTACAACTAAGTAATATTTTGTAATCTTGTAAACAACGATGTATTACTTGGCAAATGTGTTTATTAAAGCATGAAATGGTTTTTGATGAATTATTCCGCTGTAATATTTTAGTTACTTAATAAATCTAATATGTTTTAATATAAATGAGGTTGTGATTGACAACTGTGGGGTTCCCGGGAACAGGGCCTTACAAGTTGGTATCAGAGCCGAAGTTTAAGAGAAATGGGTAAATATTTTCAAAACCTAAACTTAAACTGAGAATGGGACGAGTGGAGGGATGTCAGCCCAAGTAGCTACGTGCCATCAGGTAATTTACTTTCTTAAGGTTAACCGGTATTATATGCGCATGCTATCTTATTTATGCGCTCTTAGTAGATTTAGATACTGATGTAGTCAGGATAGAAAATTCTTGGGGATGAAGAGTAAAGTAAGTGGCTAATCACAACTGGCCACTGTAATTAGGGACTTACTATACTTGACATAATCTGAGCTATTACTTGAATGACTGTGTTGGTGTTTGAATCTTATAGTGTTTAGAGGATGGCGGGTGGTAGATCTTCGAAGGCTTCTCGAGGAGGTGTGCAGGGTGGTCGTGGTGCTAGGCCACATGTCACGGGAACAAGGCTAAGGTTGCTGAGACGGCTCCTACAGAGCTCGAGCTTCATCACATGAAGGCGGTGATGATAGTGCTAATTTGAGAGCCTCTGTGAAAGAGGCAGTTGTGGAGGAAGTTAATCATGTCATGCAGACGATCCTACTGTCTGTGGTGACCGAGGTTATTCGTGCTGTAAGGGAGGGTGAAAAGAAAGAGAAGGAGGAGAGGAGGAGGACCGTTAGGAGAAGTTTAGGAGAAGGGGAGCAACCATAGACTGAGATGGTTGTCTCCAGTGATGATGAGAAGGAGGAAGCGGTGCAGGAAACTGCCAAGGGGTGCAGTTATGGGGCCTTACAAGTTTTCCAGAGATGCAAGCCCCCAACTTTTGATGGGAATGGTAATGCTGCTGCTGCTCACCGATAGGTTAGGGAGATGGAGGCGGTGATCGATATCAGTGAGTGCTGAGAGGATCAGAAGGTGAAATTTGCTACCCACTCCTTGTGGACTCGGCCTTATGCTAGTGGGACAACATTGTCCAGGCCGAGGGTAGCAGGGCGATTGGGATGGATGAGGTGGGGTGAGCTGAAGAAGTTGGTGATTAAGAATTTTGTCCTCATAGGGAGCTTGATAAGATTGAGAGAGAGTTCTTATAGCTGGAGGCGGAAACCATGACACACCAGCAATACATGACTAAGTTCAATGAGATGGCAAGGCTGGTGCCGGATCAGGTGACGTCGGTGTCAAGAAAGATCAAGAGGTATATCCAGGGTTTGCCGGTAGATATCCACAGGCACATGATCACCGCCCGGCCGAGTACGTTTAGGTCAGTGGTGATCTGGCAGGGAGGTTGTATGATGAAAGAGAAGTGGCAGTGGTGGAGGTGAACAAAAAGGGTGGCGGTGACAGGAACTGGAATGGGAAGCAGTTTGGTCGTGGTGGTTTTACCCCGAGCAACAAAAGGTAAGGATGGATGACAGGAGGGTAGTGTCAGCAGGTACGGGATTAAGCGGTGTGGTAAGTGCGGGAATGAACATTTAGGGGAGTGTAAGTGGGGACTGAATCTCTACTTCAAGTGTGGGAAGCCCGGTCATATGGCAAGAGAGTGTGGGGCTGTAAGATGTTATAACTGTGGTGAAGAGGGCCATCTGAGTAGGGATTGCAAGAGGCCAAGGGACGAGAGCTTCGGGGTGAAGAAAGGGGTAGAGAAGGAGGGACTAAAGACAAAATCCAGAGCATTCACGATGACCCGGGAGGAGGCTAGGGTGGACCCGATGTCGGTCAGGTATGTTCCTAGTAAACCAAACTTATGCCTCTATATTATTTGATTCTGGTGCTAGTAAGAGTTTTATTTCTGCTGCCTTCTGTGCTAAGTTACCTGTTAGGAGTAGAAAGATTGATGAACCCTTCAATGTAGAAACTGCCATTGGTAAGTCTACCAGGATTTCTGATCTGATAGAGAATTGTGACATAGAGTTGGAAGGCCATAGATTCTCTGCTAAATTATTCGTGATGCCCCTAGGCGGATTCGATGTGGTTCTAGGGATGGATTGGTTAGCAGCCTATGAGGCAAATATTATGTGTCGCAAGAAAATGATCCGATTGACTGCGCCTGATAGGAGTACGGTGACGATCTACGGTGATCGGGTTACTATGGTTTCGAAGGTGATTTCGATGGTGGTGGTAGAGAAGTGCATGAAACGTGGATGTAGTGCCTACCTGGCTTACGTGAAGGATATGGATGCGTCAGTACCATAATTGTCTGACGTACCAGTTGTGTGTGACTTTCCAGACGTGTTCCCAGAAGATTTACCAGGTGTGCCACCGGACCGCGAGATCGAGTTCCAGATCGACTTGATACCTGGTGCTCAACCTGTTGCTAAGGCACCGTATCGATTGGCTCCTTCCGAGATGAAGGAACTGATGGTTCAGTTGTAAGAGTTGTTGGACAAAGGGTTCATTCGACCGAGTATCTCTATGGGGTGCTCCGGTCTTGTTTGTAAAGAAGAAAGACGGTAGTATGAGGATGTGCATCAACTACCATGAGTTAAACAAGTTGACCGTGAAGAAACGGTATCAGTTACCGAGGATTGATGACTTATTTGATCAGCTCCAAGGTGCCAGTTGGTTTCGAGAATAGATCTCTGATCTGGTTACCATTAGTTGAAGGTGAAAGAGCAAGATATCCCTAAAACAGCTTTTCGCATGCGTTATGGACACTACGAGTTTCTCGTGATGTCTTTTGGTCTAACTAATGCGCCAGCTGCCTTTATGGATTTGATGAACCGGGTGTGTCGGCCGATGTTAGATAAATCAGTGATTGTGTTTATCGATGATATCCTGATTTATTCGAAGAGAGAAGAAGAGCATGCCGGTCATATTCGTGAGGTATTGGAGACACTTAGAAGAGAGAGGTTTTATGCTAAGTTCTCATATGGTAAATTCCGAAGGGATCATGGTAGACCCGGCAAAGGTGGAGGCGGTGATGATAATGGAAGACTCCAAAGACGCCATCCGAGATCCGCAGTTTCTTGGGTTTAGCGGGCTACTACAGGAGATTCATTCAAGACTTTTTCAAGATAGCCTCACCATTGACCAAGCTAACCGTAAGGAGGTGAAGTTTGTATGGGGTCTGGAACAGGAGAATGCTTTTGAGGAGTTAAAGACAAGATTGACTCAAGCTCATGTCTTGATGCTACCCGAAGGGAATAAAGACTTGGTGGTCTATTCAGATGCTTCTTATTCAGGATTGGGTTGCATGCTGATGAATGGGGAAGGGTTATAGCCAATGCATCCCGACAGTTGAAAATCCATGAGCTAATTACCCTACTCATGACTTAGAGCTAGCGACTGTGGTCTTTGCATTGAAGATTTGGAGGCACTACTTGTACGGGACGAAGTGCACTATCTTCACTGACCACAAGAGCTTGAAGTATTTCTTTGAGTAAAAGGATCTCAATATGAGGCAAAAGAGGTGGTTAGAGTTGATCAAGGATTATGATTGTGAGATCCACAACCATCCGGGCAAGGCCAACGTAGTGGCAGATGCCCTTAGCCGAAAGGAGAGACCCGAGCCAATCCGGGTGAAAGCTTACCAGTTGGTGATGACCTATGATGTGATGACACAGGTCAAGGGGTTCCAAGATGATTCGTTGAAGAAAGAGCGCCTTAACTCCAAAAGGATGAGAGGTTTAGTCTCGAAGTTGGGTGAGAACACTCTCAGAGTTAGAACCCGATTCGGGCAGATGTGGATCCCTCGTTATAGAGACCTATGGGGGAAAATCATGGATGAAGCTCATAAGACTCGATACTCCATTCATCCCGGTGCTACAAAGATGTATCATGATATGAAGAAAGATTACGGTGGCCGGGTATGAAGCGCGATGTAGTGGAGTATGTGAGCAAGTGCCTTATTTGCTTGCAAGTGAAGGCTGAGCATCAAAAGCCATACGGGAAGATCCAATCTTTGGATATACCCGAGTGGAAATGGGAGCACATCACCATGGACTTCATTATGAAGTTACCACGTACGGTAAGGGGGTACGATGCTATATGGGTGATAGTTGACCGTCTGACGATGAGTGCTCACTTTTACTGATCCGCGAGACATATTCATCTGAGAGGTTGGCGGATCTGTTCATCAAAGAGATTGTGACGAGTCATGGTGTACAAGTGTCTATCGTGTCTGACCGTGACACTCGGTTTACATCTAAGTTTTGGAAGAGATTTCATGACGTGATGGGGACGAGGTTGCACATCAGTACGGCGTACCATCCTCAGCCGGATGGTTAGTCAGAGAGAACTATACAGATGCTTGAGGATATGCTCCGAGCATGCGTCATTGATTTCGGAGGAAATTGGGACAAACACTTACCGTTAGTTGAATTCTCATACAACAACAGTTATCATGCCAGCTTTGACATGCCACCATATGAGATGCTATACGGTAGGAAGTGTAGAACGCCCATATGTTGGGGTGACATCGGACAGAAGGAGTTGGGGAGCGTTGAAGTGATCGAGGCTACGACTAAAAAGTTGGAGAAGATCAAGGCCTTTATGAAGGCGGCAAAAGATAGGCAAAAGTCGTATGCTGACAATAGGCGTAGACCGATTGAATTCAAGGTGGGTGATAAAGTTATGCTGAAGGTTTCACCTTGGAAGGGGATCATTCGGTTCAGAAAGTGGGGTAAGCTAAGCCCGAGGTATATAGGACCTTTCCGAATCATTGCTCGAATAGGAGAGGTGGCCTATAGGTTGGAGCTACCCAATGAGTTAAGTGGGATTCATCCAACATTCCATGTATCTCATCTGAGAAAGTGCTTAGCCGACGAGGATATGATTGTGCCACTGGAGGATATTGAGGTGGATGAACGACTTAATTATGTGGAGCAACCGGTGGCCATCATGACAGAAAAGAGAAGAGGCTGCGGAATAAAGTGGTTCCACTGGTACGAGTGCAGTGGAGACACAAGAAGGGATCCGAGTCTACGTGGGAAACCGAGGTAGATATAAGACAGCATTATCCACAACTGTTCGAGGAATGACAGGTTTCGGGTATGAAACCTATATAAGGGGGGTGGGCTTGTAACATCCGGATATTTTAAAAAGAAGAAAAGAAGAGAAAAAGAAAAGAAAAGAGAAGTATAAAGAAAGAAAGGTGAAATAACCCAAGTTGAAGGGTTAAAGTTATGTAAGAGGCAAACTTTGATATTATTATATTTAAAAAGTGGGCATGGCCGCCCACTCTTCCTGCCCTCACCAACTGCTCGACTTCAAAAAGAAGAAAAGCAGAGCTTCCTTCGGTTTTCTAGAGAGAAGGAGAAGAAGATCGTTGTGAATCCTAGGATCGTTCAGAAATTATCAAAATTGATTTGAACAAGTATTGATCGTGGGATTATCAATACTTGGTGTTTATCTATTAATAATAATAAAATCAATCAATCAAACAAATAAAATAAGAATAATCAAACTGAGAGAACTCACGAACGTTGATTGAATGCTTTCTTGTTGCTATTGAGGTTGCTGATCTTGAATACAATGATTCAGATAATGATCACTAATGATTCTCAATTATTGTTATATCACCTATTGATTTATGTTGTTGATCTCATATATATAGAGATCTAATTCTGTTCTATCGCTAGCTATTTTGTTGCTATAATTAAGCTAATCAAACTTATCCAAATCCTTGCCATATTTATCGGCTAGGAATTTGAGATTTACAACAAATCTAATAGAATAAAGTTGTTGATGTGACGTGGAATATTTGCTTGAATAATATGTCTTCCATCGTCATTAATGTTATGTTGTTCTGCCACGTTAAACTCGTTGACTTGATGTTGACTTCTGAGTTAATTGGTCTTCCGCAGAAATTTACTCTTCCGCAGGTAGCCTGTCTTCCGCAGCAACTGTTGTATTGTACTTGTTCTTGTGCTTCCGCAGGAGTTCTTGTCTTCCGCAGCTTCCCTCCAGCAGCTTCACTTTTTTTCTTGTTCAGCTGAAGTTGTTTTTTCCGTATGAGATCCACGGATATACATTCTTCAGTTATGTTCCTGAGAACATCTACAGAAGAACACTTTATTCATCCGCAGTTGTTCCAACACTTAGTCAATTTTCCAAATTGACACAGTTTAGTGTTTCCTGCACATTCACACATACATTCTGAAATATATTATATTATATCATAGATGATTATATTAAATGAAGTGAGAAATAAATGTTATTTAGTTCATAAACACAATTATAATCAAATATATTCATTTTTTATCATTAAGAACAATAATTACAATTATGATTACAAGAGTGATATATATCATCTAAACCTATACAAGAGATCTATCCCTAAGAATCATCTAAAAGGTAAGATTTTGTGTGTTTTGTTCGGTTTCAGCTGGGTTTTCAGCTTGTAGACCGAGTCTTATGTGTTTCTCTGTCTTCAGTTGGGTGTTTTTGGTGTGTTTAGGTGTTTGAACTCCAAGTGCTCTCGAGTTTGGAGGAGTTTTACTCAAAGGCTATTGTAGGTGAGTTCTAAAACCCTGAATTTTCTGTTTTTAAACTTGTTTTGGGGATAGAAATGCATGTAAACTATTATTTTGCAACTTTCAGTATGTAACCATATGTATTACCCTATGTTTTATGTGGGTATGTATGTTTGTGAATGTTTGACTGAATTATGTGGTTGTATGCTTGTTTTATGAGCTTAGTATGCTAGATTTAGGCTAGGATTATGTAAGGATGATGATCGGGAACTGAAAATTTGCATAAGTTAGAACTGGTATAGTGCCCATGCTCCCAAACTGCCCATACGCCTAAGTGTTTGCTCATGCGCCTAAGTTTCCCATGCGCCTAAGTACTCATGCGCCTGTATAGTACTCATGTGCCTGCATAGTTCCCATGCGCCTATGTTTTTTGCCCATACGCCTAAGTGTTGCTCATGCGCCTAAGTTTCCCATTCACCCAAGTACTCATGCGCCTGCATAGTGCTCATGTGCCTGCATAGTATCCATGCGCCTAAGTTTTTCCCATAAGCCTAAGTTTTTTCCCATGCACCCAAGTGTTCCCATGCGCCCAACTATCCGTGCGCCTGCATAGTGCCCATGCGCCTACATAGTGCTCATGCGCCCAAGTTGCCTTAGAATATTTCTGAAATTTTGGGAAAAATGGAAAATTTATGATTAAGCTCTGAAATGTTTTGGGAGTTATGTTTGCTCATGTTATGTATGTTTGTGGCCTGTTATTGATGTTCCTTATTACGTATTATTACGTGACTTTACGTGGTGTGTTAATGCCCTTGTACGTAAAGTATTATCATAAAAGAAGCGAAAGATTAAAGATAATGAAAAGTGGAACATAACGAATTAATGAAAGTCTTGCAAGAAAATTAAAGAGGTTCACAACTCAATGAAGAGTTGTTAGCTCAACTGTGTGCAATGTAGCGTGTGATCTTGGCTAACCTATGAGGGTGTACACACAGGGGGGTCAGTCTTGGTGATTGATCCATACATGCGAAACGGGATCCTTGTCGCTTAACCCCAAGACTGAGGGGGCTTCGTGCCTAATGATGGGGTATAGCTTATGACAGGATCTAGATAGAAGTGAAAGATAATGAAAAAGTGCGAAATGAATGATTATGAATGATGATAAAAGATAATAATGATATTATCAAGATGTAGGTATGTTGTGTGATCACAAACGAAAGTAAATGAAAGGTTTTACTAAAGGTAAAGTATTTTATTATATAAAACTAGAACTCACTCAGCAACGCAAACTTTTTATGCATTTTCAGTTGGCAGGTAGTTTGTTGCTGAGGATGGCAAGTGGGTGAAGCTAGTTGGCGAGCAAGACTGGCATCCATCTCATGCAATAATAATGATGTTATTTTGTAATACAACTAAGTGATATTTTGTTGTCTTGTAAACAACGATGTATTACTTGGCAAATATTTTTATTAAAGCATGAAATGATTTTTGATGAATTATTCCGCTGCAATATTTTAGTTACTTAATAAATCTTAATATGTTTTGATATAAATGAGGTTGAGATTGACCAACTGTGGGGTTCCCAGGAACGGGGCCTTACACCTACCCACCAAGATCGTAGCCGCGCCACCGCCCCCTGCCGGCCGCCCCTCCAGCCACTGCAACGCACTGCCGCCCGCCGCCCTCTACAGCCTTCGTCACCACCCCCCACACACACATCACTCTTCAACAATGTTCATCCTTAAAATCACCGCCACCACCCCACCGAAGCCTCCATGGACCAATCATCATCCATTGCTCAAGGCCCGACGACACAAATCCGGCCCCCGGTCAACAGTTCGCCTAATGAGACTCTGTTCGGGTACTACAAACCACTCGGAGGTCGTTCGAGTCTAGTATGACCCGAAGGATGTAGTTATGAGACTCTGCTTGATTGCTTCTGGGAGAGGCATGATCCCACCACTCTTAATCGTCAGGTTAGTTGTCGTGAGTGAAATTGAGATGAATTAGGTTGAGTGATTTGGGTAATTGGGTTGAATTGTTGATGGATTTAGGGTTTTTGATTGTTGATCTGGGTAATTTGTTAATTTGGGTGTCTTGATTGTTGATTTGGGTAGGGAACTGATGTTGGAACACAATATCCTACAACCAATCGCTACTCTCTACAGCCCCCGTCACCGCCCCCCGTCACCGCCATTGTATCACCACCACAAACCACCCAATCACTGCCCATCCTCCACTAATTTGCGACTTGGGTTACCTGGTTTGGGTCAAGATTTGGAAGAAAATTCATGTAAAATCAGTCCCACGAAGAACAATGTTTCACGAGCTAAAAGGGGGTTTTCTGATGTTAACTTCGATGGTGGTCGAAATTGGGGGAGACGGTGGAGATGTCGGAGGAGACGGTGGTGGTGGTGGTGGTGGTGGTGGTGGTGGTGGTGGTGGAGAGGAGGAGGAGGAGGGAGATGATGATGGTAGATGAATTTGATATTTTAATTACAGACTATTTTTGCAGTCTGCAGATGTTAAAAAACAAACAGTATTCTTCTTGCAGACTGCAGATGTTTGGTCCACCTCTTCTCTTGCAGATGTCTGCATATGTGGTCCGCAGACTGCAGACATTTTGCTGTAGAAAAAACAAACAACACCTTAGATTTTCACAAGTCACTTTCGGATTAATATTTTAACTGTTTGTTGGTTTACTTTATCTGTTTCCTATAGGATGTTATGTTGTTATATGCAGAATTGATGTATACAAGGAGGTACTTGCTTGACTGATCTTTTAGTACTTAATTTCAATTATATTAAAAGCTCTGTTAATTAATAATGTTGAAACCGATATATTTTATTAATTTAACAAGATATTATTAAATTGATAAATTATCAATTAAAAAAGTTGGCTTATATTCGTGAGCAACTCTCAAATTAATGCATCGGCCTTCAAAATTTTCATATTCGTTCACTTTACCTATTTGAATAAAATAGAAACAAGTACCTTCAAAATTTTCATGTATATTCACACATTAATGAACTTGTCACTCAGAAAGAAGATTGCAAGCAGCAACAACTCTTCACAACTTTTTGTTGCAATACGAGAACATAATGCCTAAACTTTTAAGTGCAATGGGGAGATTTAAAGATGAACTCAATATAGATTTGAAGTTCACAAAAAACAAGTGACTATAGATTCGTTTTTTACTGGAAAATCCTAGAAATTTGGAATATTTTAGTAATTATTAAATTATAATTTCATTGGGACCAATATATTTACATTGGATTTCAAAATAATTATTACCTTATTATTTTATCGATTAAGGTCCAATTTTGTACAGGTCCCAAGTTAGGACCGGACAAATTATCAATTTATCAAGGTTATTAATTTATCGAGTATTAAATTATAAAGGTTTTACTGTAAGTCACTATTACCGAAGTCGTTAGTTCAAGTGATTAGAGAGAGACACAAGATTATATAAAGCAAAAAAGAATTTGATTGCTTCAAGAACAACTTACCATAAAATCTTTAAAAGTTGTTACTAAGCTGCTTTGTGTGGAATGAGACACCTCCTGTTATACTGAAGCTTAACAACTTGACCCATGATTGATCAAAACTCGTGGTGTGAATTGTTGAACTAGTCTTTATGTTATTAAAAAGTATTTATGCATGTTTGTAGAAAATTCATGTTAGATCATAGCAAGGGCCTCAAGCTCAACTCATTTAGAGTTTGTATTTTTAATGCTTAAGAACGTATAGAAAATTCATGTTAGATCATAGCAAGGGTCTCAGACTCGTTTATTTTTAATAATAACCTAATTATTTGTGTATATATTTTATAGAACCGATGTTAACTCATATGATTGGTTCATATTAGGCCACACTTCCCTTACTTTTGACCAATGAAGGGCATTTTCGTTAATTCCTTTCTGCAGCTCATTTTATGTGTCCCTTCCAACTTAACGGAGACATGATATGTCTGAAAATCTCCTCATGCATTGTACCTTTATTTGCATCTTGTGATCATTTTGAGGACATACAAAATGTAGGTTCTGTTGCAGCTTCAACTAACTTTTTTTTTCATTCTACAAGATTTCTTCCTTTATACTCATGAAGAATCCGATTTTTTAGGGAATTTTACTAAAATGATCAAAGTTGATCAAGATTACATCAATATTGTCATGATTTTTAGGTCTACAAGTCCTATGACTATACATCATTCAGCCAATCCTAGTCATCCATTGTTAGATAATTTATTGTAATTGGATTGACTACTTGATCATTGTGATCATAAATACACCAAACAAGTCAAAAGGTGTGTAATGCACACTTGTTTGAGTTTATTGTGATTTTCGATAATAGAATCTTTTTAGGGGCAAAACCTTTTAGATGGGGGTTTCAAGGGAGCAACGCCCCCTGGTGGGGGGTCTGGGGGCAGCGCTCCTGGTAGCGGGTCCAAGGGGCGGCAGCCCTTGGCAGGGTCCAAGGGGCAGAGCCTTGGCTGGGTTCGAGCTGCCCCAATTCCTTTATTAAAATTGCATTAGAAATCGAATTTCTGGAATTCACATGTGAAATTTCAGAATAATTTTGGCTTCAATTTAATTTAATTTTGAACCAGAATTGGTAACTGCTCGAAGCCAGTTTTTGAGGATCTTGATACCCTGCCCTGAAACATACGTTATAATTCGAGTTGATCAATTCTCTCTAGTTCACGAAATCTCACTCGAAATCCATACTTGTTCTTGATTCACTATGAGTGTTATCTGATTGAAAGTTAGACTGAACCCCCAAATTCGTTCAATTTGAAAGCGCTTCGTGACTTTCAAATCGTCCAAGTTCTTGATCATTAGATTACGAATCCTCTACATCACATTTTTGCATTTTCAACCCACACTTTCAACACGATGGGCACTGAATCAAAGGAAATTCCTCATGTGTTGGCTTATAGGACATGGCATGTATCAAGTTATAGGGTTAGTTAGCCCGCAACTAGCCTATGTTAAGCGCCAACCTTTAGGCTTATTCAACCGATAAGTTTTCAAAAAGTTAAAGGCTTAGCCGACGCTGAAGGGGCTTAATGTGACTCGTAGCTGTTGGTTGAGCTGATAGAGTCGGCTGAGCCCTTCATACTAGTTGCTGACAACTTTTAAGGAACTTAGAAATTGGTAATGGCTAAATATGTATCTTTTTGACTTGCATCTCAGGGACATGTAATTTGTAGGATTAGTTGACAGTCTTGTCTTTAGACCAAGATAGTTAAGAAGGCTAAGCCTGTAACTCCGTGCTTGTAGGCTTAGTCGGCGCAAGCATATCCTGTATTTTCTTTAATTTTTTTATATAACAAAATTTATAACTTTTTTAAAGTTTCTGATTTTCAACAATTTAATTAAATAAAAGCTCCGTATTTTTTTAACTTTTTTTGAACAGCCGAATATTATAAAATGAAAGACCACGCTAAGGCCAACAATACATCATGGAATAAAAGTTTTTATTATATCACCTAAATTTACAATGTTTCTCCCCCTAATTACTTGTATTATCTCAATCCATCCTCTTCCCAAAACCACCTTATTGATTCTTAAAAGTTACAACAAAATGTTGAATTAGTGGTCTGAAAATTACACTGAAAGCCAGATGGTGTAGGCATTTTCAATGAAGCCAAGCCACATAATTATGAGCCTCGATTGCACTTCTATGTGCTGCATAAACAACCATGCTTCTGCTATCACTATCCGGTGTAATTTTTTAGTGTAATATTAAGAAAAAGTTGTATTCGTATTTATTAATTGTAATGTGAAATGTGATACTTTTGTTTACTTAGCCTGCATGTTATACAATTATTTGATTTTATCATTTAGAGTTAAATTCAATTTTATTCCCTAACGTTTGATTAAAGTAACAATTTTTCTTCAAAAGATTAAAAATATCAATTTAACTCCAAAAGCTTTATATGTTGTTTCAATTTTGCTTCAAAGTTTTATATTTTAGATAAAGTTGAAACAACTAATGAACTTTTGGATTAAATTGAAACAAGTAGTGAAACTTTTGGAAGTATATTGATATTTTAATATTTTAGAGGAAAATGATTATTTTTAACAAACCTGAATGAATAAAATCGAACTTAACTCTATCTTTATTTTCTGTTATAACTTAAGTAATAAATGTATTTAAAAAGACTAGTAAAATTAATTAATTTATTTAATTGAATTGACCAGCGTAAATATATATAAAGAGAAAAAATGCCCATGATATTCTTCACATTTAGCATAAAGTCTTTGTAAATGTCAAACCATAAAAAGCACCTTTTGTTGAGACACTCAAAAACCCTTGGATTGAGACACTCAAAATCCCTTGTATTGAGACACTGTGACGGATCCAGGAAATTTTATAATAGGGTTCGGAAAATTTTAGTGTCCGTTGTGTATCACTAAATATAAAAAAAAATTTGATCTGGTAAAAATCGGGTCGGGTCGGAGAATTTTGGAGATCATATTTGAGAGATCACAAAAGATTTTATTGAATATTATATTTGAGTGATCACAAGAGATTTTTAGGTTTTTATACTTATAAAAATAAAACTTAATAGCCAACGATTAAAGAATATAAAAAGTAAGCATGTCTTTACATTCCATTTCTAAGTTTGATTTTAATTTCACAGAAAATTCTTCAATTTTTAAAAAGCATAGAAAATTACCACAATTATTAGTTTTAAATAATGATTAACATAGATGTAAAATAAGAATAAGTTACGTGATTTAAATTCTTAAAAAAGAAGTACAGCTAATTAAAATCTTTCAATTAGGAAATAATCAATTATCTAATTATAATTTTACAATCATAAAATGTTACCTGAAGTTAGCTATCGGCTAATTGAAATGTTTCTATTATTGAAATAATTATTTCGTTTAGATTATTTATTTGCTTAGCATATTACCTGTGCATTTTCTACTTGGCATCTCACACCCCAATACAAGAAAATTTCATATCTCTCTACTCTTCTTTCTTTTAGCTCTCTCTCTAATTGATGTGAGTCTCTAAGTGTTCTTGTTTTTAAGTTGATTATTCGATTCACTGTTCAAATTTCTTGGGGTTTGATATCAAAATTTCTTGAGGGTCGGTCGAGATTTGATCAAACAGAACTTACTAAACAAAAACTTTTATGGGGTGCGACCGACCCTGTTGGTGGCCTTAGGTCCGCCCCTGTTGAGACACCCGAAATGCCTTTACGTGTTAAGACACCTGAAAACCCTTCTTTTCATTCACCCGAAAACCAACCTACAGAGGTACTCGAGACCCGGCCCTTTGTTATTTATTATAATGGAGATTATTTTGAAGATCATTTCGATCCATTCTAAGGTTCACTAACAAAGTCCCGAAACAAATAGCAAATTTCATCAGTACCGGTTAAATTTATAACCATAAACTTGTGAAGCACAATCACGAAAACGGTATTGTGAAACCAAAGTAGACTACATATCCACTCCAAATAGAAGCCATTATTCATTGATAAGTATATGTAAATAAACATAATCATCTTCTTAGAGAGGTGGGAAAAATTGTTTTTCTTTTCTAGAAAAATATTTAGCTGATATCTTAAAAGATGGATTAAAATTATATTAACCACAACACCAATGCAACAAAAAAAATTTCAAATCGACTACTATCAACGCCAATCCGTAGTGAAAGATATTTGATTGTTGACCCAAACCATTTCAATCTTGCAGCATGCTTCATAGAGCTTAACAACAACAGTAGAAGCTGGTGGTTGTTGTAGTAGTTTTTGTTGTTGAGCTTGACGGGTCAACGGGTCTTATTTATAATCAAGTCAGGTCATTAGGTGTGTTTTATTTTTATTACTTGTTTTCAATTATGGAGTAAGTTTATTTGGTTTAATGTTAGTAGGTCAAAAGAATCATGGGTTGAACGTAGGATAATTAGGAGATAGTGGATGTTAACCACCCTGTTGCATGTTTATTTTCTGTTGGAGGCTTCATTTAATGGAAGTAAAAGGTGTTTTTCGTGCAACAAATTCCCGGAGGTTCTTTCTGTTTTCTTTTTATGTTTATAGTACTCAATCAAAACAAAAGGTTCTTGAAGAGTATGTTGTTTATATTTTTATGCTTGAAACTAACAATTGGTATCAGAGCTTTAGGCTCATACCGGGAGGTGTTCGTAAGCAAGTGAAGAAGCAATTCCATGTAATCATACCGGTTGATTGTGAAAACCGGTCAATTAGTAGCAAGTCGAAGCAAGACGCAACAAGGTAAAGCAAGAGACGTCAAGAGAGATCAAGAAATCAAAAGAGTGGATAGCAAGATAACAAGATTCAAGCAAGTATTTAGCAAGAAAAGACAGAAAATGAAAGAGTCGTAACGGTTTGAGGGCAAGGAAGCGCATCTCTTCAATGTCCCAAGTTGACCGAAACAAGCTACACGTCATGGACGATTCTTAGTTGAGACAATAAAACTGGTCGCCGGAGCAACCGTGGAGGAAAAAAAGAATCATACTACAAAAGCTATTATTTCTCAATGTTATCGGAAAATATTCTATTGCAGGTTGCTAAATATAAGGATGCTAAAGACGTTTGGGACTCAATCCAGGTTGATACTTAGGTGCGGATAGAGTCCGAAAGACACAATTGAAACTCTTAGGGACCGAGTTGAAAACTAAAGATGAATGAGACGAGACGATTAATAATTTTTTAGGAAAGATAGGAGGTAAAGTAGCAAAGTTTAAAAGTTTCGATTCAAATTTGAAGATGAGGTCGTTGTGAGAAAGCTTCTCAATTCAACCCTGAATAAATACTTACCAATCGTTGCTTCCATTGAGCAATACTCAGGGATTCAAACATATCTTTTGAAGAAGCGATGGAAAGACTCAAAGCATATGAAGAAATGCTCAAAAGTCATGATGAAAAAAAAAAAAAGACTGGGCCCTTTTGTTGACCAATAGTGAGCACGATGAGAAGAAATATGGACGGGGAAAGGTCGAGGAAGAAGATCCAGTAGAGGGGAAGGAGGATGTGGAAGGGGCTCGGGTTGAGGAGATAATGCGGGTTTCGATGTTATGAGTGTGGAGCATTTGGACACTTTGCATGAGTATACAAAATGGAAAGACAAGAAGATTGAAGCCAACTTGATTGAATTGGAGGAGCTTGCTCTACTTTGATGAATGCATGGGTCAAGGTCAAGACTAAAGGGATGAATGTGGTTACTCTTGATGGATTAACAAGTCTTATTTATGAGTCAAGTCGGGTCATTAGGAGTGTTTTATTTTTATCACTTTTTTAATTATAAAGTAAGTTTAGTTTGATTTAATGTTAGTGGGTCAAAAAAATCATAAGTTGAATGTAAGATATTTGGGATGTGTTTTAGTGTTAGAGTCTTCATTTAATGTTTGCAAGCAATGAATTCAAAGGTGTTTTTAGTGCAACAAATTCCCAAATGTTTTTTTTTCTTTCTTTCTGTTAGTAGTACACTAGTACTCTATCAAAACAAAAGGTTCTTATAGAGTGTTGTGTGTATATTTTTATGCTTGAAACCAACAGTTTTGAACAAAAGAAGAAGACAATTGCTACATAAGGTAATAAGAGTTATTTTGTAGTAATATATGAAGAAGCATCGATCAACACAATAAAATAGTCTAGCAATAAAAAATAATATAGTACCAGATACGCATCAACCGAATATGTTATAACCTTGAAAAGCCTGAAAGAATAACCATGAATGAAGATACTAAGTTGTAAAATACATATATGACATTTATGAAGCAATTAGACTTGTAAAGATGTATAATCATCAATATCCAAGAAAAATGCATTAAAATGCAAAAGAGGTATAAACTAGAGCAGTTTCATGTAAGTCTTAACAAAATAGAAAAAGCAAAATTTTATATATAACACTAAAAGGGTTATTGGATTTTACTAATCACAACTTTTTATTATTGGCCGAGATTAATCACAACTCAGGAAAGTCTACAGACACTCTCAAATTTAATTAAGTTTATTTTTCTTCAACGATCCCTTAGTAACTAAGAGTTAAGTCCTATAGTTTTTTTTTTGATGAAATAGGGTCAACTATGAGTCATTTTTCAACTTTGCCTCCGCCTAGCCTCCATCGAGTCTATGTTTCGATGTCTATCCTCCATCATAACTTGAAATCTACCTCCAACGACTCAAGTGATTCAGATCAGAAGGTGAAGATTGACGGGTTTCAAGGTGCAGAAGTTTACATTGACGGACCTAATGGTAAATTTTAACTTTCTGCTTAGTGTTTTGGTCACATATGCAGTCCATGTCATCAACAAACTCTCAAGATTAAGTCTTAGTTAGTATGAGATCGTTGAAAGAAAATAAGCTTAAAGTTTGAAGTTTTTGTAAATTTTTTTTGAATTGTGATTAATCTTGACCAATAAAAAAATTTTGAGATTATTAAATTCAATAACTCTAAATAAAAAGGGTTTAGTCATGTGACATAATTTTAAGCATTATGTTGACATATGACACCTTCATAACATACAATTGCACTTGACATTTTATTAACAATATGGTTTTTAAAGGAATCTCATGGATTTATATAAATAGTATTTAATATCTAATTAAACCATATTCTAAAATTAAAATTTAAACTTTAATAATTGAAATGGAAATTTAAAAACTTCAAAATTTTAAATTTAATTTACATTTCAACCCGAGATTTTATCTAATAATAACTAACTACATAAGTCAAAATTTGAAATTTAACTAACAATTGAATATTAATATGAACATATGTAGTTCACAAATCTTAAATTCTAATATAACAATCAATTCGAGATTTTTGGTTTATAATTTTAGATTTTAGGAATGTCTATATTTTAACAATACAGTATAATACTAGGTTAGGACCCGTGTACTACACGACTGATAAAAATAATATGTTGCACGATTTCAGATTTGAATTTAAATTGTTTTATGTTTACATGGTAAAAAAATCTTAAATAAATTGAAAGGTAGTGAAATCAAAACCATATTTGAAGCCTAGAAAGTTGATACGTTTTGTAATCGTATTTCATAATTTAAGCATAGTATATGTTCATTATCAAAAGCTTAAATTTTAAACATTTTCATTAAGCATGAAGACTTATGAATAAAAATATTTATTTTTATGTAGATCGTTTTTAAACATTATAAAATATTATGTTCCATACGTTGGGTTGTATTTGATATCTTGGAATTACACAAAAATATTTTAATTACAAAGTTAAGTATTAAAATTTTTAAGATAGATATAATAAATAATTAAATTAAATTAAAATGTACCTGCTTATCCATAAATATATCTCATCTTTCTTGTGAACATTAATATTTTTTTAAGTCTAATTATTCTTACTATAAATGTGCAGTCATATTTTGTTATATAAAGGTCATTCAAAAAAGTAAAAGTATTTAGTTTTTTTTTTTTTTGAAGTAATTTCATAAAAACAATATGAGTAACCAAAAAACAATAATTTTATCTTTAGTCTCTAACTCATCTTTTTGAATTGTTCATTCAGAAATACAAAGATGATTTTATCATATTTAATATATATATGAAAATTTACTGTACTAAGGTGTATTTTTGAAACAATTTACTTTTTTTAATATATATGAAAATTTTAAGACAATTTACATTAAGAAGTGACGTATAATCAGTAATGCAATACACTTTATTCGATATCAAATTTTAATATGGAAACAATTTAAAACTAAATTATATCAATTTTAATATGAAAACTATTTAAAATGTTAGTTATGGTAACTGATGATTGCTTTTTTTAAAATAATATATAAATGCATTTTTTAAATTAAAAAACATAGTTTCAAAAAATTAAATGCAATCACAATTTAGTAACTTTTAGGTGGGAAAACTCAATTGGGGAGGCTCTCCGTTGATTGCCACGTGTAACACCCCAAAATCTTCAAAGAAAAACCAAAGTACTCACGCGAAAGGTAGTTTGCGCGCGACTAAGGTTCTCGCGCGAAGAACAGCTGCGAACAGTGGAAAAACACTATAAATAGGCCCAAGCGCCCAATCTTCTCCACTTCATGCGAAAACTCCTACTGTTGTGCTTGAGAAAGAGAGAAATCGGTGCTAAGTGGTGTTTAAGGTATACATTCGATGATATTTGATGTATTAATGCATTTACGAATAGTATGTAATGATATTGTGCATGATTATGTAGTTTCTGATCGAAAGGCTCTCGGTTCAATGTTGTTCTTATGCAGAATATCATAAGGTGAGTCCTAGACTCCCCCTCTTTTTACATGTTTTTCATGATTTAGGGATAATATGCATACCTTAACGAGTGTTTTGATAAAGTATAATAGTATAGATTGATATAGCATGTTTTTGAGCATTTAAAATAGTAAAAGAATCGATAACTTGGGGATGAAGTTTCAACAGCCGAATAGTTCTCGTGCTAAAGTGAGTTCTCGCACGAATAGACTGGTTCTCGCGACAGACGGTTATCTTTCAAAGTTCTCGCGCGATGGGGATAACTTGCATGGTAAGTTGTCGCACCTTGGAGAGTTCTCGCACGGAGAGTGAGTTCTCGCGCCGGTTATAGTGTTCTGGTGTTGATGTTCTCGCGTGAACCGTAGATAGATACGTGTATAGATATCTCCGTATAGCGTGCGATAAAGATAGATAGTTTTAACAGAGAACTTATAGCTAAAGAATAAAGTATATGTAATATCATAGTTAAAGATAAAGAAGACAGTAAGGTCACGTATGAAACGTTAAAGAACTTGAATAATAATTCAAGAACAGTTACCCGCTAAAGCACAACTGTGAAAACGTTAAAGTATGCTAAAGAAGTCTTGCAAGCGCTGATAAAGGAGATTTGCATTCGTTGCACTCTCACCTGATAAAGGAGTGACACCTCGTTTATGCTCGCCTAATAAAGAAGTTATACCTCTTGTATGCTCACCTGATAAAGGAGTCATACCTCGTGTATGCTCGCCTGATAAAGGAGTTATACCTCGTGTATGCTCACCTGGTAAAGGAGCTAAACATTTGTGCTAAGCTCAAAGATAAAATAAAATAATAAAGCTAAAGTACAGATAAAATAAAGATAAAGTAACTGATAATGAAATGATAAAGTAAAAGCTAAAGTATAGTTAACGAACGAGTATTATAGTAGTTATAGAAGCCTTACCATAGCGTAAGCGTAAAGTTAAAGTGTCACAGCCCGAAAATTGCAGCGGAATGTCACGTGACGTGGTGGTAACGGGAGTTGGAATTATTCCAACGGTCATAGTCAAACGTTAATAATTAACAAGTTGACTACTAATAAATAGGTTTTTTCATATCGTAGTTTAAAACAGGGTGAAATTCAAACTTAGTTACAACAAGCTTGTTTAGTATAGAAACGACAAGTTTCATTTAAAGTTCTTAAACAGTAGTCAACCAACGTGTTTGACCTTCCAAAACACATTTTCATTATTTTCTAACAGAGCGTATCTACAACCCTGAAAAGCATGAAAAATAACTAGTCAACATAAAGTTGGTGAGCATTTGGGTTTTAAGCTTACAAACATTCAGTTTTTGAAACAATATGATGTACACGAGATATAATATAATTATCATAACTAGCTAGGTACTATG
>CM046438.1:16714369-16724261 GCA_025506505.1 Flaveria sonorensis | reverse complement strand
GGCATTTTCGTTAATTCCTTTCTGCAGCTATTTTATGTGTCCCTTCCAACTTAACGGAGACATGATATGTCTGAAAATCTCCTCATGCATTGTACCTTTATTTGCATCTTGTGATCATTTTGAGGACATACAAAAGTAGGTTCTGTTGCAGCTTCAACTAACTTTTTTTTTTCATTCTACAAGATTTCTCCTTATATCCTGCATGAAGAATCCGATTTTTAGGGAATTTACTAAAATGATCAAAGTTGATCAAGATTACATCAATATTGTCAGATTTTTCGGTCTACAAGTCCTATGACTATACATCATTCAGCCAATCCTAGTCATCCATTGTTAGATAATTTATTGTAATGGGATTGACTACTTGATCATTGTGATCATAATATACATCAAACAAGTCAAGGTGTGTAATGCACACTTGTTGAGTTTATTGTGATTTTTGATAATAGAATCTTTTTAGGGGCGAAACCCTTTAGCAATGGGGGTTTCAAGGGAGCAACGCCCCCTTGGTGGGGGTCTGGGGCCAGCGCTCCTGGTAGCGGGTCCAGGGGCGCAGCCCTTGGCAGGGTCCAAGGGGCAGAGCCCTTGGTGGTTCGAGCTGCCCAATTCCTTTATTAAAATTGCATTAGAAATCGAATTTCTGGAATTCACATGTGAAATTTCAGAATAATTTTGGCTTCAATTTTAATTTAATTTTGAACCAGAATTGGTAACTGCTTCGAAGCCAGTTTTTGAGGATCTTGATACCCTGCCCTGAAACATACGTTTATAATTCGAGTTGATCAATTCTCTCTGGTTCACGAAATCTCACTCGAAATCCATACTTGTTCTTGATTCACTATGAGTGTTATCTGATTGAAAGTTTAGACTGAACCCCCAAATTCGTTCAATTTGAAAGCGCTTCGTGACTTTCAAATCGTCCAAGTTCTTGATCATTAGATTACGAATCCTCTACATCCATTTCGCACATTTTCAACCCACACTTTCAACACGATGGGCACTGAATCAAAGGAAATTCCTCATGTGTTGGCTTATAGGACATGACATGTATCAAGTTATAGGGTTAGTTAGCCCGCAACTAGCCTATGTTAAGCGCCAACCTTTAGGCTTATTCAACCGATAAGTTTTCAAAAAGTTAAAGGCTTAGCCGACGCTGAAGGGGCTTAATGTGACTCGTAGCTGTTGGTTGAGCTGATAGAGTCAGATGAGCCCTTCATACTAGTTGCTGACAACTTTTAAGGAACTTAGAAATTGGTAATGGCTAAATATGTATCTTTTTGACTTGCATCTCAGGGACAGTAATTTGTAGGATTAGTTGACAGAAGATAGTTAAGAAGGCTAAGCCTGTAACTCCGTGCTTGTATGCTTAGTCCGCGCAAGCATATCCTGTATTTCTTTAATTTTTTTATATAAACAACATTTATAACTTTTTAAAAGTTTCTGATTTTCAACAATTTAAATTAAATAAAAGCCCCGTATTTTTTTAACTTTTTTTGAACAGCCGAATATTATAAAATGAAAGACCACGCTAAGGCCAACAATACATCATGGAATAAAAGTTTTTATTATATCACCTAAATTTACAATGTTTCTCCCCCTAATTACTTGTATTATCTCAATCCATCCTCTTCCCAAACCACCTTATTGATTCTTAAAAGTTACACACAAAATGTTTGAATTAGTGGTCTTGAAAATTACACTGAAAGCAGATGGTGTAGGCATTTTCAACGAAGCCAAGCCACATAATTATGAGCCTTGATTACACTTCTATGTGCTGCATGAAATACCATGCTTCTGCTATCACTATCGGTGTAATTTTTTAGTGTAATATTAAAGAAAAAGTTGTCTTCGTATTTATTATTGTAATGTGAAATGTGATACTTTTGTTACTTAGCCTGCATGTTATACAATATTTGATTTTATCATTTAGAGTTAAATTCAATTTTATTCCCTAACGTTTGATTAAAGTAACCATTTTTTTTTCAAAAGATTAAAAATATCAATTTAACTCAAAAGCTTTATATGTTGTTTAATTTTGCTTCAAAAGTTTTATTATTTTAGATAAAACTGAAACAACTAATGAAACTTTTGAATTAAATTGAAACAAGTAGTGAAACTTTGAAAGTATATTGATATTTTTAATATTTTTAGAGGAAAATGATTATTTTTAACAAACCTGAATGAATAAAATCAAACTTAACTCTATCTTTTTATTTTCTGTATAACTTAAGTAATAAATGTATTTAAAAGACTAGTAAAATTAATTAATTTATTTATTGAATTGACCAGCGTAAATATATATAAAGAAAAAAAATGCCCATGATATTCTTCACCTTTAGCATAAAGTCTTTGTAAATGTCAAACCATAAAAAGCCCCTTTTGTTGAGACACTCAAAAACCCTTGGATTGAGACACTCAAAATCCCTTGTATTGAGACACTATGACGGATCCAGGAAATTTTTATAATAGGGTTCGAAAAATTTAGTGTCAGTTGTGTATCACTAAATATAGAAAAAAATTTGATCCGGTAAAAATCGGGTCGGGTCGGAGAATTTTTGGAGATCATATTTGAGAGATCACAAAAGATTTATTGAATATTATATTTGAGTGATCACAAGAGATTTTTATGTTTTATAATCATAAAACTAAAACTTAATAGCCAACGACTAAAGAATAAAAAGTAAGCATGTCTTTACATTCCATTTCTAAGTTTGATTTTAATTTCACAGAAAATTCTTTAATTTTTTAAAAAGCATAGAAAATTACCACAATTATTAGTTTTAAATAATGATTAACATAGATGTAAAATAAGAATAAGTTACGTGATTTAAATTCTTAAAAAAGAAGTACAGCTAATTAAAATCTTTCAATTAGGAAATAATCAATTATCTAATTATAATTTTACAATCATAAAATGTTACCTGAAGTTAGCTAATCGGCTAATTGAAATGTTTCTATTATTGAAATAATTATTTCATTAGATTATTTATTGCTTGCTTAGCATATTACCTGTGCATTTTTCTACTTGGCATCTCACAACCCCAATACAAGAAAATTTCATATCTTTCTACTCTTCTTTTTTTAAGCTCTCTCTCTAATTGATGTGAGTCTCTAAGTGTTCTTTCTTTTAAGTTGATTATTCGATTCACTGTTCAAACTTCTTGGGGTTTGATATCAAAATTTCTTGAGGGTCGGTCGAGATTTGATCAAACAAATACTTACTAAACAAATACTTTTAGGGGGTGCGACCGACCCTCTTGGTGGCCTTAGGTCCGCCCCTGTTGAGACACCCGAAATGCCTTTACGTGTTAAGACACCTGAAAACCCTTCTTTTCATTCACCCGAAAACCAACCTACAGGTACTCGAGACCCGGCCCTTTGTTATTTATTATAATGGAGATTTTTGAAGATCATTTCGATCCATTCTAAGGTTCACTAACAAAGTCCCGAAACAAGGTTCACTAACAAAGTCCCGAAACAAATAGCAAAATTCATCAGTACCGGTTAAATTATATAACCATATACTTGTGAAGCACAATCTCGAAACGTATTGTGAAACCAAAGTAGACTACATATCCACTCCAAATAGAAGCCATTATTCATTGATAAGTATATGTAAATAAACATAATCATCTTCTTAGAGAGGTGGAAAAAATTGTTTTTCTTTTCTAGAGAAATATTTAGCTGATAACTTAAAGATGGATTTAAAATTATATTAACCACAACACCAATGCAACAAAAAAATATTTCAAATCGACTACTATCAACGCCCATCCGTAGTGAAGATATTTGATTGTTGACCCAAACCATTTCAATCTTGCAGCATGTTTCGTCGAGCAAACAACAGTAGAAGCTGGTGGTTGTTGTAGTAGTTTGTTGTTGAGCTTGACGGGTCAACGGGTCTTATTTTATAAATCAAGTCAGGTCATTAGGTGTGTTTATTTTTATTACTTGTTTTCAATTATGGAGTAAGTTTATTTTGGTTTAATGTTAGTGGGTCAAAAGAATCATGGGTTGAACGTAGGATAATTAGGAGATAGTGGATGTTAACCACCCATGTTGCATGTTTATTTTCTGTTGGAGGCTTCATTTAATGTTTGCAAGCAAGAAGTAAAAGGTGTTTTTCGTGCAACAAATTCCCGGAGGTTCTTTTTGTTTTCTTTTTTATGTTTATAGTACTCAATCAAAACAAAAGGTTCTTGAAGAGTATGTTGTGTTTATATTTTTATGCTTGAAACTAACAATTGGTATGAGAGCTTTAGGCTCATACCGGGAGGTGTTCGTAAGCAAGTGAAGCAGCAATTCCATGTAATCATACCGGTTGATTGGTGAAAACCGGTCAATTAGTAGCAAGTCGAAGCAAGACGCAACAAGGTAAAGCAAGAGATGTCAAGAGAGATCAAGAAATCAAAAGAGTGGATAGCAAGATAACAAGATTCAAGCAAGTATTTAGCAAGAAATGACAGAAAATGAAAGAGTAGTAACGGTTTGAGGGCAAGGAAGCGCATCTCTTCAATGTCCCAAGTTGACCGAAACAAGCTACACGTCATAGGCGATCTTAGTTGAGACAATAAAACTGGTCGCCGGAGCAACCGTGGAGGAAAAAAAAGAATCATACTACAAAAGCTATTATTTTCTCAATGTTATCGGAAAATATTCTATTGCAGGTTGCTAAATATAAGGATGCTAAAGACGTTTGGGACTCAATCCAGGTTTGATACTTAGGTGCGGATAGAGTCCGAAAGACACAATTGCAAACTCTTAGGACCGAGTTGAAACTAAAGATGAATGAGAACGAGACAATTAATAATTTTCGGGAAAGATAGGAGGTAATGTAGCAAAGTTTAAAAGTTTCGATTCAAATTTGAAGATGAGGTCGTTGTGAGAAAGCTTTCAATTCAACCCTGAATAAATACTTACCAATCGTTGCTTCCATTGAGCAATACTCAGAGATTCAAAACATATCTTTTGAAGAAGCGATGGAAAGACTCAAAGCATATGAAGAAATGCTCAAAAGTCATGATGAAAAAAAAAAGATTGGGGCACCTTTTGTTGACCAATAGTGAGCATGATGAGAAGAAATATGGACGGGGAAAAGGTCGAGGAAGAAGATCCAGTAGAGGGGAACGAGGATGTGGAAGGGGCTCGGGTTGAGGAGATAATGCGGGTTTCGATGCTATGAGTGTGGAGCATTTGGACACTTTGCATGAGTATACAAAATGGAAAGACAAGAAGATTGAAGCCAACTTGATTGAATTGGAGGAGCTTGCTCTACTTTGATGAATGCATGGGTCAGGTCAAGATTAAAGGGACGAATGTTGGTTACTCTTGATGGGTTAACAAGTCTTATTTTATGAGTCAAGTCGGGTCATTAGGAGTGTTTTATTTTTATCACTTGTTTTTAATTATGGAGTAAGTTTAGTTTGATTTAATGTTAGTGGGTCAAAAAAATCATAAGTTGAATGTAAGATATTTGGGATGTGTTTTAGTGTTAGAGTCTTCATTTAATGTTTGCAAGCAATGAATTCAAAGGTGTTTTTAGTGCAACAAATTCCCAAATGTTTTTTTTTCTTTCTTTCTATTAGTAGTACACTAGTACTCTATCAAAACAAAAGGTTCTTGTAGAGTGTGTTGTGTGTATATTTTTATGCTTGAAACCAACAGTTTTGAACAAAAGAAGAAGACAATTGCTACATAAGGTAATAAGAGTTATTTTGTAGTAATATATGAAGAAGCATCGATCAACACAATAAAATAGTCTAGCAATAAACTAAGTAAATAAAGTAAGTAAATAATATAGTACCAGATACGCATCAACCGAATATGTTATAACCTTGAAAAAGCCTGAAAGAATAACCATGAATGAAGATACTAAGTTGTAAAATACATATATCATTTATGAAGCAATTAGACTTGTAAAGATGTTTATAATCATCAATATCCAAGAAAAATGCATTAAAATGCAAAAGAGGTATAAACTAGAGCAGTTTCATGTAAGTCTTAAATGAAATTAGAAAAAGCAAATTTTTATATATAACAACTAAAAGGGTTATTGGATTTTACAAATAGCAACTTTTATTTATTGGCCGAGATTAATCACAACTCAGGAAATGTCTACAGACACTCTCAATTTTAAGTTTATTTTCCTTCAACGATCCCTTAGTAACTAAAAGTTAAGTCCTATTAGTTTTTTTTTTATGAAATAGGGTCAACTATGAGTCATTTTTTAACTTTGCCTCCGCCTAGCCTCCATCGAGTCTATGTTTCGATGTCTATCCTCCATCATAACTTGAATCTACCTCCAACGACTCAAGTGATTCAGATCAGGAGGTGAAGATTGACGAGTTTCAAGGTGCAGAAGTTTACATTGACGGACCTAATGGTAAATTTTAACTTTCTGCTTAGTGTTTGGCCACATAAGCAGTCCATGTCATCGACAAACTCACAAGATTAACTCTTAGTTAGTATGAGATCGTTGGAAGAAAATAAGCTTAAAGTTAGGAGTTTTTGTAAATATTTTTTGAATTGTGATTGATCTTGACCAATAAATAAAATTTGAGATTATTAAAATTCAATAACTCTAAATAAAAAGGATTTAGTCATGTGACCTAATTTTAAGCATTATGTTAACATATGACACCTTCATAACATACAATTGCACTTGACATTTTATTAACAATATGGTTTTAAAAGGAATCTCATGGATTATATAAATAGTATTTAATATCTAATTAAACAATATTCTAAAATTAAAATTTAAACTTTAATAATTGAAATGGAAATTTAAAAACTTCAAAATTTTAAATTTAATTTATAATTCAATCCGCGATTTTTATCTAATAATAACTAACTAAATAAGTCAAAATTTGAAATTTAAACTAACAATTTGAATATTAATATGAAACAAATGTAGTTCACAAATCTTAAATTCTAATAATAACAATCAATCCGAGATTTTTGGCTTATAGTTTCAGATTTTAGGAATGTTCTATATTTTAACAATACAGTATAATACTATGTTAGGACCCGTGTACTACATGACTGATAAAATTAATATGTTGCAAGATTTCAGATTTGAATTTAAATTGACTTTTTATGTTTACATGGTAAAAAAATCTAAAATAGATTGAAAGGTAGTGAAGTCAAAACCATATTTGAAGCCTAAAAAGTTGATACATTTTGTAATCGTTATTTCATAATTTAAGCATAGTATATGTTCATTATCAAAATGCTTAAATTTTAAATATTTTTTATTAAGCAATGACTTATGAATAAAAAAATTTATTTTTATGTAGATCATTTTTAAACGTTATAAAATATTATGTTCCATACGTTGGGTTGTATTTTGATATCTTGGAATTACAACAAAAATATTTTAATTACAAAGTTAAGTATTAAAATTTTTAAGAATAGATATAATAAATAATTAAATTAAATTAAAAAGTATCTGCTTATCCATAAATATATTTAATCTTTCTTGTGAACATTAACTTTTTTTCAAAGTCTAATTATTCTTACTATAAATGTGCAGTCATATTTTTTATATAAAGGTCATTAAAAAAGTAAAAGTATTTAGTTTTATTTTTTTTAAAAGTAATTTCATAAAACAATATGAGTAACCAAAAAGCAATAATTTTATCTTTAAGTCTCTAACTCATCTTTGTAATTGTTCATTCAGAAATACAAAGATGATTTGATCATATTTATATCAATTCTTTTAAATAATGTCTAAATCCAAATATTACTATAGTATTAACTTTTTAATATCTTTCGTTCATAGATCATTGAATTTTGTTTCTAAAACAATTTGCCATTTTATGACAAATTTTTTTTATAATTAATGATAATTTATCATATAGTTTTGATTATAAATTGTCTTTAACTTAAATATTAATATTAAATTTTAGTTTTAATTTAAATGAATGACAATATATTGTATTTTATTGTACTAAGGTGTTATTTTTGAAACAGTTACTTCTTTAATATATATGAAAATTTTAAGACAATTTACATTAAGAAGTTGACGTATAATCAGTAATTCAATACACTTTATTCGATATCAAATTTTAATATGGAAACAATTTAAAACTTAAATTATATCAATTTTTAATATGAAAACTATTTAAAATGTTAGTTATGGTAACTGTTGATTGCTTTTTTTAAAATAATTAATAATGCATTTTTAAATTAAAAAACATAGCTTCAAAAATTAAATGCAATCACAATTTAGTAACTTTTAGGCGGGAATACTCAATTGGAGAGGCTCTCCGTTGATTGCCACGTGTAACACCCCAAAATCTTCAAAGAAAAACCAAAGTACTCACGCGAAAGGTAGTTCGCGCACGACTAAAGGTTCTCGTGCGAAGAACAGCTGCGAACAGTGGAAAAACACTATAAATAGGCCCAAGCGCCCAATCTTCTCTACTTCATGCGAAAACTCCTGCTGTTGTGCTTGAGAAAGAGAGAAATCGGTGCTAAGTGGTGTTTAAGGTATGCATTCGATGATATTCGATGTAATAATTCATTACGAATAGTATGTAATGATATTGTGCATGATTATGTAGTTTCTGATTGAAAGGCTCTCGGTTTAGTGTTGTTCTTATGCAAAATATCATAAGGTGAGTCCTAGACTCCCCTTTTTTTTACATGTTTTTCATGATTTAGGGATAATATGCATACCTTAACGAGTGTTTTGATAAAGTATAATAGTATAGATTGATATAGCATGTTTTTGAGCATTTAAAATAGTAAAAGAATCGATAACTTGGGGATGAAGTTTCAACAGCCGAATAGTTCTCGCGCGGAGAGTGAGTTCTCGCGCGAATAGACTGGTTCTCGCGACATACGGTTATCTTTCAAAGTTCTCGCGTGATGGGGATAGCTTGCATGGCAAGTTGTCGCACCTTGGAGAGTTCTCGCACGGAGAGTGAGTTCTCGCGATGGCCGATGGGGGTGGGGGTGTGGTTTCGAAGGTGGGGGTTGTGGTGGTGCTTGCGATGGCCGATGGGGGTGGGGGTAAAGTGACCGTAGGCGGTGGTGTGTTGGCGAGTTGGTGCTACGGGTGGTGGGGTTGGTGGTCGGGGTTTGTGTCATGGTGGGGGGGGGGGGTGACGGCTACGGGCGGTGGCGTGGTGACGGGTGGCGGTTGTAGATGGTGGAATGGCGGCAGGTGGTGGTCTCGGTGATGATGTGGCGGTGGTTAGGAGGTGTGGCCGATTGGGGGGGGGGGTGGTCGATGGAGAGGGAGAAAAGGGAATGGGAGGGTGGAAGTGGAAAGGGTGCTGGTTTTTAAAGAGTGTGAATTTTGTGTGTGTATGCCCATGATGTTATTATTATAATTATTATCATCATCATCATCATCATCATCATCATCATCATCATCATCATCATCATCATCATCATCATCATCATCATCATCATCATCATCATCATCATCATCATCATCATCATCATCATCATCATCATCATCATCATCATCATCATCATCATCATCATCATCATCATCATCATCATCATCATCATCATCATCATCATCATCATCATCATCATCATCATCATCATCATCATCATCATCATCATCATCATCATCATCATCATCATCATCATCATCATCATCATCATCATCGTCATCGTCATCGTCATCGTCATCGTCATCGTCATCGTCATCGTCATCGTCATCGTCATCGTCATCGTCATCGTCATCGTCATCGTCATCGTCATCGTCATCGTCATCGTCATCGTCATCGTCATCGTCATCGTCATCGTCATCGTCATCGTCATCGTCATCGTCATCGTCATCGTCATCGTCATCGTCATCGTCATCGTCATCGTCATCGTCATCGTCATCGTCATCGTCATCGTCATCGTCATCGTCATCGTCATCGTCATCGTC